>MU187822.1:37605-51512 GCA_016904865.1 Pissodes strobi | reverse complement strand
AAGAGGAACTTGTTGCTGAATATTTCGTGGACGGTGTCAGAGATCCAGAAACTCAGAAGATGTTACGTCTAGCCACATTTGATAGCAGCCGTAAAGTTTTGGGTAGAGCTCTGGAAATCGAGGCGGCCTGTAACATCTCTAAGCCAGCAATCAGGGAAGTATCCATCAAGGAAGAAAATTTGGTGAACAATTGTGAACTAACTGCAATGGGCGGTATTTTGAAGAAATTAGCCGAAGTTCTTCGGGACACGGGGAGATTCCGGGAGTCACTAGAAGTTAGGCCATACAACCGTAATCAGTGCTATAGATGTGGCAAGACTGGACACATCAAAAGGGACTGTCGAATAAAAAGATTCCAGGAGACAATAGAAGATAGGCCACATAGCCGAAATACATGAAATCAGTGCTATAGATGTGGAAAGACTGGGCATTTCAGAAGGGACTGTCGAGTATGGATATTCCGGGAGCCAACAGAAGTTAGACCATGTAATCGAAAGGCTATAAATCAGTGCTATAGATGCGGCAGGACTGGGCATTTCAAAAGCGACTGTCAAGTACAAAGATTCCGGGAGCCACTAGAAGATAGGCCACGTAACCGAAATGTTTCAAATCAGTGCTATATATGTGGCAACATTGGGCATTTTAAGAGAGACTGTCGTGTACAACTACGACCTACAGCTCCATCCAGAGACAACAGCAGTTCAAAGCCAAGTCAGGAAGAGTTGAAACAATACAACTTTAAGGCTAAGCACAGGAAAGGAAGATGGCATAGTAATACAGATGCTTTATCCAGAAGGTCATGTGAGGATAATTATAAACATCGCCAAATAATTGACCAACGAGAAGAAATCACTCCCATTAGGCGAATCAAGTTTAAGGTTGATCAGCAGTGGACCACAGAGAAACTAAAGAAAGATCAGCTTGATGACAATGAAATAGCACTACTACTGAAAGCTGGGGAAGAACGTCAACCAAGACCAAGCTGGAGAGATATTTCAACTAAGGGATCTACTTTTAAATCTCTGTGGGCTCAGTGGGACACCCTGGTAGTTGAAAATGGGCTCCTTAAACGAGCCTGGGAAAGCGCCGATGGCAAAGTAGTGAAGACGCAGTTAGTGGTACCAAGGAAGAGGGTATCGGAAGTTCTGGACGAGGTACATAATAGAAAGTTTGGTACTCATCTCGGAGTTAACGGAATGATTGACAAGATCCGCGACAGATTTTACTGCGTCAACTACTGCCAGGATGTGAAATCATGGTGCCAGCAGTGTTCAACCTGTGCCTCAAGTCAAGGACCCCAGACAAGATCCAGTGGGAAGATGAAACAGAATGATGTGGGACTACCGTTTGAACGTCTCGCCACTGACCGAATGAAGGCTCGATATAATCTCCAAGCTAACTCTAGGGAATTTCGGATGAACGATAAAGTCTGGTTATATAACCCGCAAGGAAGAACTCCCAAGCTAACACCAGTATGAGAAGGACCCTATACGGTCATCAAAATAATTAATGACGTTGTGTATAGAATTCAGCGTAGCCCCAGAAGCAAACTGAAAGTTGTCCACCTCGACAGGTTGAAAGCATATCACGGACATGAAGTAGCTGATCGGGACGATCAGAATGAAGAGGGAGGCAATGTTACGGCTAGCCTAACAACCATCCGAACGTTTTTGTGCTACCCTATAGAACTAGCCGCCGGCGCCGTGCCGCTCGCTTCTTTGTCTATATGACTCATCGCCCGGCCAGTCGCGAAGATTCAGGATCGCTGGAATTATCTCGATGGCCTCGTCGAGTTCATATAGAGTGGCCTCGGAATACTTCCCGAATATTCGTGATAGATTTGAAATTATATATAAGCAGACCTAAGGCGAATGTTAGTCAGTCGGGAGTTCAGTTCAGTTAATCATTGAGTGTTGAATAGATATTAGTTGTAAAGTTATAAGAGTAGTTTAGAGTGTTAAATTGTATACAGTGGTAGTGAATAAAGAGAGTATTAGTTGAAAATAGCAAAGTTGTAATTCTGTTAAGAACCCAC
Organism: Pissodes strobi; assembly: GCA_016904865.1. Classification (NCBI taxonomy): domain Eukaryota; kingdom Metazoa; phylum Arthropoda; class Insecta; order Coleoptera; family Curculionidae; genus Pissodes; species Pissodes strobi. Next base: position 49,477 of record MU187822.1, on the reverse strand, counting down.
GGGAAAAACGTAACAGTATGTTTACAACTACGTTGGCAATCCCTGTTTTAGATAAGAAAATTATCTGAAATTTCGGGGGGTGTTTGATTTTAGGCTATAATAGATGTTAAAACAGCTTCGGATGGAACGCTTCTGACAAAACACTTACAGTAATGGTAGATAATAATTACAGTACCATAATGATGTTTAATAACGCTTGGTTGCTTAGCCGCAAGTTTTATTAATTAAAGGGTTCACGTAATGATGCTAGTCTTAATATCATCCTGTTTTTATCATCGTTCTACCAAGACGTTCCAACAAATTGCATTAAACACTTAAAAGATCATGACGTGCACCCTTCGCATCTCGAAAGCTAGCAGTTAGCAGAAGACTGATTTTTTAATATGCGCATCCACAGATAACTATTAAATTGGAATTCTCTGCAACGAACGGGATTTTTATAAGAACCTTGCCATACAATTTTAATTCAATGAGCATCAAAACACCTAACGGTCGCTTATTGGCTGTTATTAGGTAAAGGAAGCCGTTTCCAACAACCAATTTCAGAGAAATTGAACGAGCAATACTAGTTTTAATTTAAATAGTTAAACCGCATAACATTTGCAAATTAAGTAGAATTAATATTTAAAATTCTTCTTTTATTGTACAGTATTGCGAAAAATGGGATCGATTCCATGGAGAAAGGACCAAAAAAAATCTGTATTACGGCTTGATTTCCGCAGATGGTTCGAACTTCGAACTAGGGGCATCGAACTGATATCGATATTGGTGTATCAATTTTAAAATTAGTAGTAGATACTTCCATAAAAAAATGATTTTTTTTTCTCTTACCTATTTAGAAGGTCAACACATAAAATATATATAACACAAAAAACATAAGTATAATTTGTATTAAAAAAACATCATAAAATATGAGGAAAGACATTTCTTGTATAAACTAAATAGTCTGCATTTTAAAATGCCAATGATTTTTCGTCCATTATGTTTGTTATGAAATTTAGCATGTGTCTCCAAAGCTATGGTACTTATATACAGTTTACTCTTTTTAAAGGCAGTTTTTTGTTTAAACTAGTCCTGCAATTCTTGCGTCAAAGGTTTGTTTTCTTTTGAGTTTTTGGTGTGAAAATATTTTTTGTGGCAGGCAACACGGGACCAAAGTTTACAGAATTAAAAATATAAGTTGATTCACTCCGCGCCATCGTCAAATTCCACTCCGCCACTCCCCGCCTGCCCGGTAGACTGGTGCCAGTCTACAGTGGAGAGCTAGGTAATATAAGTTTATTTTAAATTTGTTTACGGTCCGCCGTATAGGGTGAGATTTCATAAATAGCGGTTTGTTTTTGGTGGATTTCTGAGTAAAATGTCTAGTCGAAAATCGAAATATTTGTTCAGTAGTTGATTGTGAAAGACGAATGGCAGACAATATATCGCTCTTTAGGTGCCCAAAAGGGTAGGTATGTATTAGTTTATTATAAGCTTTTATTTAACTTCACTTCTATGTTTGGGTCAAATCTTACAAGTTAAATTTGTCGTACTTCCCTAATGTTCAATATTAATATCGATTTATAGTGAGTACAATAGAGTATGTAATAAAAAAAGTGCAGGTGTCGAGCCTGGAAAAGTGCCTTAAGGCCGTTTTACATGCTGCAAGAGTTTGTGCACGACCATGCATAGATATTGCCCGAAGGCATGCGCAGTTGAGACCCAGCTGATCCAAAGTCGCAAGTCTCTTGCACTTGCAACTTATCGCTTCTGCTCGATATATCTGCAAGTGCAAGTGTATGTCTGGGGGAAATTCTAGTAATATCAGTCTCACCAAGACCCGATAAAGTCACTAGACGCGCTTGACAGTTGATGGATGTTTGTTTATTTGATATTTGATTGTTACATTTTATGTATACCTAAGTAAAATGAATCAATTTTCGAAAAATAAATTTGTTTGATGCCTTGCGCCTTCTGGATTATAAATTCGGTTATATTTTGGATTTAATTTCTAAGGTTGGTAGCAAGTCGCAATTGCAAGAGAATTGCGACATGTAAAACCAAAGTGCAAGAAACGTTGCAACTATCGTCTTGCTCTTGCAACGTCTTGCTGCAAGAGAATTGCGGGTTGTCTTGCAGCATGTAAAACGGCCTTTAGAATTTATAGGATCCCACAAATATGCGAATGATAGTTATTGTGGTAAAATTAACGAAATATAGAAATTGCTAAAATGTAGACAATTAGTTTTGCACAACTTTTTCCAAAATAATTTGTAAAGTTTTGTAAAACTATGATGTAGTTCATCCCCAAAATAAATTAAAATAAAGAATTTCATTCTTGAAGTAAAAAATAATATATTTTACAAATTTTATTTAAATATGCAATCGTATTTACCGTAATTTTTTTAAAATATGCTGAATAAGGCCTTTATCTTTTCATCTTTTTTTGTGACTTCACAAAATATATTTTTCAAAATTTTGTTATGTTCCCAATAGCGCTTTGACCAAAGTAAATCGCGTCAAACTCGGCTCTTATTGCCTCAATTCCCCCTACTTTTTTTACCGTCGCGTTGCGTTCTCGGCTCGCCTTTGATATGACGATATCATTGAATTGGCGCTTAGTGTACCAACTTATATTTTTAATTCTGTAAACTTTGACTGGACTTTTATAAGCAAAACAGTTTTTTTTTCCATTGCTAATGTAAAAGCTATGAATATAGAAGTAAATAGAACTATCTATTTATTTATAATAAAAGTATACCTACCAAATTGAAAAAGTAATATTTTATTTTTCCCTATTATCAATTTACTTTGTAAATCGTCCTCAACGTGAATGTCTGTAAAATATTAATTTACATAAATATTATGTCTAAGGTTGGAATAATGCGCAGAATCCTTGATGTCACCCACTATAGGGAAAAGTAGAGGAAATTTAACATGTCAGATAGGGAACTTATTTCGAAATGGTTACCATCACTGGGTCCATCAACCATCACTGAAGTAAACAAATTTGTTTACTTCAGCGTCAACAGTGGGACTAGGGTGTGGTGTGTTTTGTTCTAAGGTATCTATTACATTTTTACGTAAAAGCTATTGATATTAGATATGAATTATCATATTTAAGTTAAAGCAATATATTTTTCTGTGCCAAAAAAATATTTTTTTGCGTTTTATCATGGAAGACGGAAACTGAGTCATTAAATTCCTATCTGACCTATTACTCGTCACTGGTGACGGGTTTTGGGTCAAAACAGCAATTTTAAAATTTTATTTTTACTACAGAAATATTAAGTTTTTGCAAAACAAAATTTTGAACTAGAATTATAAAACTATGCTGTATTTTATGTCTAGAAATCGTCATAAACATTGTTGGTCCAATTTTTAGGAAATCATTATTAAAGTACGGTGACGAGTTCTGGGTCATAGAGGTGACGGATACTGGATCAAACCATTTTTAATAGCTTTTATATAAAAAAAAACTACAAAAAGGAAACCTAAAGAAAAAGTACCATTAGTGGTAACTTCATCAGATTGGCAAGAATATCATTAGAAAAAGGAAAATAAAAAACTTAAAGAAATTCAAGAGAAACAAAACAGAAAATTTAAGAAAATTGAAAAACTCATACAAAAAAGCACGAGGATGCTAAGAAAAAGGACTCTAAATAAAAAAATGAAGAACATACTAACAAACTAAAAGAAAAACCAATAATACAAAAAGATGACAAGAATTATGTATTGTAGTTCAATACGACGGAAAATTGTTTCCAATTTTAGTCGTTAAAAAAAACCAAAACCAACTTTACAGTTAAGTGTATGGCTCCTATCGGTGTAAATTTGAAATGGTCTGAAAAGAAAGATATATTAACTTACGAAATAAAGGATCTTTTATGTACAATTTCGGAACCAGTGCAAAAGGATTTTTTATTATTTGTATAGTTTTTCCTTACGTACTTTTCAACCAATTTTTTGGTACATTTATCTATATTGTTTAATAGTTTAGTTCCTCTAATGAACCAAATAAATAAATAAATACGTAACTTTTAGTGTTAAGTTCGTTTTTCTGGAGTTAAGTTAAATAATCCTTGGGTTATTTCAACATAATATCTTAGATAATATGATACTTTAGGGTTATTATTTTTGTTTTGCGTTCTTTTTTCAATTTCCGAAAATAAACTTTTTTAAAATAACAATGATAAGTATTCGTTTTCATTAATTATTTTGAAGCATGGCGGAGACTGGGTTATTTTAATGACGGGTTTGGCGTCATAGCCATGGCGCATATTCCGACATGTGCAAGAGTTTAGAATAAAAAACAATTTGGTATTTTATAATCCAGAAAGTTGAAATTTTGATTTTTTTATAATTCTCATAAAACCAAAGCAAGTAATAATAGTCATTTTAACGACTTCAAAGGATTATAGTAGTCTTCATCATATTTAAAAAATAAGAACACACATATTAAGGGCCTTAAGATCACGGGTACTGGGTCATTTACCTTATTATTTGTTGAATAAAAAAAAAAATTGTACCTAATGAAATAACTTTCATACCGATAAGAAAACTATGTAAAATCGTTTGTAGTATTTTGTATTCACAAAACTACCAAAATAACGTTGTAAAATGCCCACTATAATGAACATCGGGATTAAGATGATGTATTTTTTTTTCAGAATTCTGAAGTTCCAAAGGAAGCGGAAATACTATTATCTTTATTAGATGATGAACTTGAAACTGAATGCGAAAAAGTTATGGTGCTCCTGAAAGAAATTTCTCATTGTGAAGGTGAGAGTGAGGAGAAAATACTTGTACAAGTTGATATAGTCGCCTTCCACTTAACGAGGTGGGTCCTGATCTCCGAATCAAATAGTCTGTGGGGTGTGAAATTTTTTGTTTATGTGGTCGTAGTGGTCTTGCCTATGACTTTCTTATTTATCAATCACACAGTTTGACAGTCACAAAGCTTGGCAGTTGCAGGGGGGTGAGAATAAACTCGATCAAATGATTGGATACAATCGAATTTTCATAACATCCCGAAAGGGGACGCTATGATTGACTTTTCACGCCATTGATTTCCATGTGCCAAGAGCTGCTTGGAATATAAACACGATACAGAAAGTCTCGGAATACTCAGTAATGAAATTCTAGATTCTCTTCATTTCAAAATGCATCTCGCATAGTGTTTGATACGGCAAAACCATCCAGCTCTAAAAGGAGATGAGGAAGAACATACTTGGGCCAAACACCACTAAATACGCCACCTCCATAAAAAAGAAATATTGAAGCAACACCTTCTAGACAAGAAAGCCCTGAAACTAAGATAATCAGTAGACAATATGGCCACCCCCGTTGGGACCGAAACTAAATGCTGTAAAGGATATATTTCGAGTTTCTAACCCATTTATGCCCAGAACTATTTTTTTTTTAATCTTTATAAATCTCATATATTTTGGGTAAATAGCGTTTAATGAGCGAAGTAACTATCGAAAAACGAATTTCAGTCAGTAGATTTGGTGTTTTGATGTGGGTCGTTTTTGACCCACTTGGACACTTTTGTCGTGCGCAATGTGCGCAGGAAACCATAAAGACTTGAAGAATTTTATGTTTTTGATTCCTAAAAAATCGTAAACTTATACATAAAAACAAACAATTAAAATATTATTTGAACATTTTTATTTCCTATGTAAATCTACAAAACATTTATCATGTAGTGCAATTCACAACGGTCACAAGCTTTATTGGTTTTGCTTGTACAATGAGGACATCTTCGTCGTGTCTGACCACTTAAAATGAGATGTTGACCATGCCTACGTGCTGCTGAACTAACAAGAATCGGCTTTGGGCCAGTGGATAAGGGAGATTTTCCATATTTTTGTAGAACAGATAAAACAACTGATCTTCGAAATTCCAGATTATCAATTATTTTTCCAAATTTCCCAGCGAATATCCATGCATTATACATGGATACATCAAACATCCAAAATAAAATGGTAATATACCATTTCTTGCCTTGAAATCCTTTACGATAGTTTGCCACATTGTTGTCCATTTGGTCGACACCACCCATGAACCTGTTGTAACAATATATGACATTAGGCTCAGGTATTTCGACTTTTTTTTCTCTTTTGCAGAATATCTAACAGCTTGACGAAATTCGTAACCACAGATTCACCCAGTCCAAGTTTTCGTCAGTTTGTTGAGCTTTTTGTCCTTGGTATACGTCGAACTGAACACAATAGCCTGATGGAGTTGCCAAAACCCATGCTTTGTAGCCGAAAGGGATTGGTTTTCCTCTAATAAACTGCTAACATCCGTTCCTGCCAAAATACGGTATCATGGATTCGTCGATAGTCAAGAACTTGCAGGGGTATATTTGATAAAGTTTTGGTTCATTTTATCGATCAAGGGACGTAACTTGGCCATTTCATCATTCTGTGGTAAGTTGTTGTTATCGGCTGCATGTAGAAATCTAAATATTTCTTCAAATCGATTTCTTCTGATAGAATTATAAACCAAAACATTTCGGGTGTCATCTCGTGCTTTCCAAAACATGCGACGCCTGGGAACGGGAACGTAACCACTTACATAGAGAACTTCAATAAATATAAGCATCTCGTCGTTGCCCATTTCCAATTTAAAATTTTTGTTGCTAGCATATCGGACGCTATGTTTTACTAGAAGTTCCAATAGTTCCGGATTCAAGAAAAGCTCCATGAATTCCAAAGGCTCACTTTCATTACCTAATGTCAACACAGGTAGATCCATTCAGGTCACCCTTGATCCATTGTCGATTTTGTCGTGACTTTTTCTGCCTTTCTTCAGGTCCTGTTTCATTACTGTCTTCATGGCTACTGTTGTCTTCTTCTATATTCGTTTCGCTTGTGTTTGAAGCTGCTGAATTGGGTTCTAGGCTCATTACAGTCTTCATCCCTTGAGTCTTCATTGATTGCCCATCCATCACCATCAGGGGGAGTTATATAGATACTACCTGGACCAAGATCATGTTCGGAGAGTTTCTCTACTTCATCTAGCAACTCAGCCGTTGTCAGTGGTTTATTCCTAAATTGAAAAATTTATATAACATATTTCAAACGAACAAACATAACCACAAAATAAATATTACTTCCCACAATTTGAAACCAGTAAAATATATAATTTGAAAAGCATTACTATGAGTGCTCAACTAAGCTACTTACCAGTATGGTTTTCTATCCATGTCACACAGCAATATTTTATCGTCTAAACGAATACAAAAATCTTAATTCTCAGCACGGTCTGCAATATTGTACTAACGATGTTTATTGTTCCGACTACTTGCAGCAAATATAGGCAATGCTTCAAACTTGTACGTTTATAGCTGGTTGCTTAATTTAGGGGCTGGGTCGTTTTCGACCCGTTGAGCAAAAATGGGTTTATAGAATATGTTTAAAATTGTGAAATTTGTGCATTTGCAGATAACAATTTATACATAGCAGGTAATTTATTGTGATAATGGCAAGGACATTGCCCTATGCTCGTGAAAATAGACTCTTAACCCTACTACACTACACTACACCTCCTAATTAGTCTACGTTATACAATTAAATACTTATAGCTTATAGTTAGGGACTGATTGCTTTGATACAAGGTATGTTTCCACAAATATCTATTATAATTTCAAAGCTAATTTTTTGCTTAGGAGTTTATTTGCTTAAATGTTTATGTACATTTTTTTATTTCTAGCATTACTGAATATTGATTAAGGGTTGTAGGGTGGTTTTACGTCCGTGATGTAATACTGTTTAAGCATTGGTTTCAGTTCAGTCACTTAGTTGAGAACATTGACTTTTAAATAATTGTGTATAATAGTGTTAAGTGAATTGAGAGCATGGTGTTAACCTGTTGTGTTCCCAAATGTAAAGGGAATTATAAAAACGGACCCAAAGTAGCAATTTAAAATTTCCAAAATAAGGTGAATTGAGGCAACAGTGGATTGAATTAAGAGGGAAAATCATTTTCTTTTCAATCAAGAATACTCGAGTAAGGTTTGTTTTTCTATTTTTATAGGCAGTAACTAGTCATACACACTGTATTTTTAGAGACTGTGCCTAATATTACGTGCACAACATATGGTACTAATTAATTGTGTGATTTTTCGTATTTTTTTACCTAAAAGTGTTTTGGACTACCTACCTGCTTATTTTACCCCTAGGGTGGTTGTATTGTATTCAGTGACTGTCTTGACCGCGGTCTTGGTCTAACGCAGGCAATTAAAGTAAATAAATATATATTTTAGGTGTGTGAAATCTACTTTAGGCCAAATGTATTGTTTTATAAATATTGATGATCTCCTCAAGCTCACTTAAACTTTATTGTCTTTATTTCTGAAAATCTGTTTATATCAATAGAGCAAATGGGTGCTGCTGTCCATAAAATTGTATGTCAAGACAAAAGCTAACTCAACTTACCTCTTGAAATATCTACATCATGTTATAGAGAAAGTTCTTATTGAAGCTGCTTATTTTCTAAAACAACATACCGAACAGCCTTCTGTAGAAGGCAATTTAAATATTGTAAGTGATATTTTAACACCTTTAGGAACACACACTCTATTTTTTTAGAAACGTCGATTTAAGTAGGTGTCTCAATTTTTTTCTCTATGTTTGTTATTGGTATCAAAAAAATATATGCTGCAAAACCTAGACAAAAAAGCTAAAGAAACCTAGTGATGCAAATCCTTTTCTGTTGCACAGGGTCAAACTGAAAAGAATAGGTAACATTTCGAAAATTCAGTTTTCTTAAATATTTAAAGTTTATTTTTTTAACAAAGCAGAAATAATTTTGTCAAATCAAAATGCTCCTCAAAGTAAACATTAATTATTTCAGATTACATTATCTTTTTTAAACAGTCTTAAAAAAATATCCTAGTAACTACGTATTCTTGCTTTAGTTTATATACACTTCGAGATATATTTTAAAAAACTACTGTATATTCTAATTGCTAAACTAAGTACTTATTATAATAATTATTATGTTCTTTTCTGTGATGGGTATGGCTCCCAAATGATATTTTGTTGTTACTTTGGTAAATGACATATAATTAACAATTAAACAATATTTAAGTACGTATTTTTTCAAGTCAAAAAGTAACAAAAGTAATATGTATATGAATTAAAGTGTTTTCCATTGTCAGAGTCTGCTCCCTACGCGTGACGCCATCTGAGAATTAGATATCAGGCCTTCTTGGTTAGAAGGTGTTGATTGAAGTTAGACCACTGGGCGAATCTCAACTTGATTTTGTTGACCATATGCTAGTACTAGACGATAATAAGAAAACAATCAGATATAAGAATCCGGGATATAAGGAAAACACCCATATTTACTGTATTATTTTTGTTTAGTTAAAGGAATAAACTGCTCTATAGGATCTATCCAAAAAAATAATAAGTAGCAATTTTATTGTTTTTAAAAAATGTTTTCATCATATCTTCAGTATTGAAAATAAGTCCCCTTGTTCATTACAATGGACATCGTTGTTTTTTTTTCAAGAATTATCAATAAAAATGTGTTTGTATATTTTTTGAGTTTTTTACATCCATCCATCTGGGAAAACTTTGAAAATATTTTTTCTACTACCGTGCGTAATATTCTAACTTTGCACATGCTTCACAGTGTGTAAAGTGAACTTTTATGCACTAGAGCGTAAAGTAATCTTTTTTATAGATTAGTGCGTAAAAATTATGAAAATGTCAAAATCGTGGCATTTCCATTAAAACGATCGTCAGGGCTAATCAGACAAATACGGAACATCAAATTTTTTTACACACTACTATGTAAATTTTATTTATATTTTGATTTAGATTATTTATTTCTGGATAGTAGAAAAAATATTGTATGAAACTCATGCGTAAAGAACCTTTTTTTCTCATGTGATTGTCGCACAAATTAATTCAGGCCTGAAAGGGTTCCCGTATATACTAAAATACGGAAATTCTTCACAGATTTTAATATCGATCAAATTCAACCAATAAAAAACACGAAATTTCTATTTTACGTCTAAATTTCATCTAATATACCGACTGAAAAAAGCTATGTAGTTTTTTTTTTGAGGAATCCAAACAATGAAAGTATCTTTCGACCGTCCCGCATAAGCAATAAGCATAACCGTCATAAGTGTGTTAACAAAAATTCATTTTTAACATTCAATGTTCCAGCTCGCCACTCTTGTGAGAAAGTCGGAAAATGTATAGTAAAGATTAGATTATGTCGTTATTTGCATTAATCCAAAATGAACAAAATATCGCGCACTGTGCTACTTATATGAACCACATTCTTGAATGCATTAGGTGCTATATATTACAACATTAAGACTAATGCAAAATTCATATTTTTTTTCTATTAAATAAGGAGTAGAGAATTTCACCTAATTCCTCTTTTTAAAGCGCATACCTCTGTAACACATACAGATTCTAAGAACATAAAGCAAATAATGATTGTATTGTTGCAAGAACCAGAAATAAAGTCATTATAAACCCCGGTAAAAACATAATTGCATTTCAAAAAAGCTTTTTAAATAGAACAGGTTAAAGTTAATATAATGCTCTCTCATTGACGTAATTTTATTATATCTTGATTAACAAGGAAAAAAGCAAACAAAGTACTCTCGCGGGAGATAGAATAATAAACAGTTTTAAAAATATGCCAACGAGACTGCTCGAATCTAGTACGCAATTATTTCGACTAACTGGATTTTCAAATGACTTTGAGAACCAAAATAATTAGATTTACTAAATAAATTGGTTTCATAAACAGTATGAATAAATGCAGTCGTGGTAGTTAAAAATCTTTGGATGTGTCTTCTGGATTTAAAGACATTTTCTAATTTTCTGAGAAAATAAGTTTTTGAGATCACAGAAAGGTTGTTCTTACAGGCTTACAGCGGGCTTAATAAGAACTTTCTAGAAATAGTTCGTCTGACTCGAAAATAAAAACGGTGAGTGCTTAAGATCACACGACAAAATTAAAATCTTCGACAATGCGATATTAAGTATTTTTATGTTTTATATTTTGAAATTACTTGCTGCAACTTCAATATTAAAAGTGAAATTTTACCTCGAAACCTTCCATAAAATCGGCAGAAATCGCTACCTATCGCGTGAAAAATGGCCAAATTCTCCGATCCTGGGCCATTTTTTCCATCTTCAAATCGTTTTAAATGTGATTTTAGGTAAATAAATTTACTTACGTATTACAAAACTAAACCTACGCATGGATATGTTAAAAGTAAAGTTTTATCTCGAAATCTGCCACAAAATCTACCAGAATCTGCCTCACCAAAAATGTCCAAGCTTTGCGATCCTGACACATTTTCCAACCATTTTCAGGCAAGTAAATGTATAAATCTACATATTGTAACCTAGACGTCATATCAAAATATTGAAAAATGTATTCCCTCAATTTCCCATAATGCATCAAACCCGTAAAATTGCCGGAATATTAAAAACTAGTTTTTTTACGAATTTATGAATATTGAAGTGAAACTTCTATAGCGAGGGTAAAGTCAGAAAAAATGCTTATCAAAGTGAAACGCCCCTTCAATTAAGCATGTTCCAGTATAGCTAGAGGGTTGAAATTTTCAGGACATGTAGCTGGGGTAAAATGAGGATCCTGGACGAAAATTGGACCCCGTATTCCCCCCGACCCCCAGGAGAGGGGAGGGAATGAAAAATTAAAATAATTAATATCGGGAGAACGAGAAGAGATACGGAGTCGAAATTTTTATGGTAGGTGCGCCTCATGGGGTGCTACCTTTGACCATATGGGGGGGACCGGGGCTCTAATTTAAGGGGGGATTTTGGGAAAAAAACCGTTTTTTGCCGATATCGCTGCAACGGAGCCTTGGATCGAAAATGTG
>MU187822.1:0-16062 GCA_016904865.1 Pissodes strobi | reverse complement strand
ACTTGTTAATGGCACCGTTAATTATTGAAATAAATCTCGTTATTCATTATTCGAATCCAAAAATATTTCAGAAACATTAAATTGAATTAAAAAATAGGTATTTAAGCAACTATAATATAACAAAGCTGGACATCCGAATTGATTTATTATTTCATTTAATACTTCAACACAGAATTAGTCCGTATGGTTGGTTAACTACTTAAATAATAAACGAAACACCCTTTGTATTCCGTGCAAAGTTTTAATCCAAAAGGACTTCTTAAAGTACCGTAACAGAGCATTTTCGGCTTAAGCCATCATCAGTGTTACCTGAAAAGTAAGTAAAAGAACCACGCATTAGTGGAAAGTCAGAGACTAATGCACAATTTTTAGGTGAAGAAAATGATAAAATTGACATTGTTATGTTTAGATACAAAATTTGTTAGAATTTGAAAGGGGTTAATTAAAAGAGTAAATTAAGAATTATTTTTTTTGTGATTTTTTATGAGTAGAATAAAAGGAAAATGCGAGGAATTCTTTCACTTACTCGTCAATGGAAAAAAAGACCATATCCATGAAGATAACCAAACAACACAAATCGACAATGGTCACATCAAAATTTCACAGATTACACGTTACATTTTAAGCAAATGGTTCACATAATTTAATTTAAAAACAAAAACGAGGTATGAACCACGTTTTTGGGTGAAACGACAAATGCGTCGCTGTTGACAGTCTTGACAAGTAGACTGATGACGCAGGAAGTGACACGCCAAGAATTTGCGGTAATTTTAAATTTTAAAAAAGACAAGTGTTAAGATTAGAAGATGAAAATAAATAAAAGTAGCGAATTTAACCGATACAGTTTTTGACACGGATGAACTTGAGATTTTAAGTTTAGGGCTTAAACACTGTTTGAGACCCTCGCTTTCTGAAGATGATATTTTGCAGTTCGCGGTCGAGCTTGATGTTATGGGTGAACAAATCTGCAACGAGTCTACCATCAAAAAAAGAATTCGCAATGACTTTCAAAATATTCTATATAACACACAGAAACACCTATCAAAATTCAATACTCGTTCTCCTAATTTTCACTTTAAAACTACATTTCTAAAGATGAGACATTCTTAGTCGATAATACATTATCTCTTTGGCTTAATAACCCTTTTAATAGCTTTATAAGGAAAATCACCAGATTTATCAAACATTTCAAAACGTTTTTTGAAGAAAATAATGCTAGGAAAAATTTAATTTCTAGTAATCAATCCTACAATACCAAGGTTGTATGGCCTCGACTCATGCGCATAAGTTCTTAACTTCCATTATTATTATTTTAATGATCCGACATCTGCAATCCCTCTAAACGGGAAAGTTCACTTAACCACAGGGAAGCTCTACTGGAACTCTTTCCTTGTTATGAAGTCTTTTGGGATGACACTTTTGATGTTTTCGATAAACTACCGAGCAAAGCATGACACTTTTCTGAATGGATTTGTAAAGGTTTATAGTCAGTCCTAATTTATCGATATTTGTTTGCAGGCGTTTTGGCACAACTGCAGTTGAATGAAATTATTTTTTGCACTATGTCGACGTGATTGCAACACCACTATCTCTTCACTCAGCGTTCTTTCCTGGCAGATTTTGGGTATTAGGTACTGACATTTCCACAAAGGTTGCAACCTTACAAAATTTGTTTACAAGGATGATATCTAGTCTATTATGCATCAACGTCTGGTCAGTTAAGATTGTATGACATTATCATGCCTATCTTTCATCCTCAAGTAACGTGTTGTATCGACTCCGTTGTTTTGTATCCATATCTGCACTAATCCCTCTGTATTTGGGGATCTCTGACAATGTAGTTTCTTGTTAGAAGCAACCACCTGATCTTGAATTGCCAATAAAAAGCCTTCCGTTTCTGCGAACAATCTTCCAGAGGCAAACTAATGGTTCGTCACAGCACATCTATCGGCATGTTCCTGCATAACCTCATTTCGATGCCTCCCATGTAGTTGCTTTTCTCTCCATCTCTGCTACTTTTCTTCGCTCGTCGAGTGCTGAGACTCGGGACATTCGCGATAGCATAGAAGCATGGGAGTCGACTCATCAGCGGCTTCCGACTCTTGAGCTTTCGTTAAGAAGTAACTTCGCAAATTAGTGATCAAATGATTCCGCAGATTGGTGATTTCCGTAACTCCCCTTCCTCCTATCTGTCAAGAAAGTTTGTTCTTTTTACGGTGCTTTTAGGGTGGTGGTTTTGCGCCTTTGTTAGCAAGGTTCTTAATTTATGTTGTAACCCCTGGATATCAGTTTTACACCAGGACACGCGGCTTCTGCTGTTCAATTGTATTTTTAACATGGGAGCATGAATTCAGATGCTATTTCGTTCTGATGTTTAATTATTCATGATTGCTCAATCACACAACGTACTGAGTTCACTCGGTTGCAGCTTTTCACACACTATCAGGGCCGTTCTTAGCCACTTGGCCGCCTTTGTGCATGCATCAAAACTGCCGCCCTATTAATAAAAGAGTTAAATTTTTCCAACCAAAAATATTTTATTAAATATTGCAGATAACAAAAATATAAAAATAAATTAAACTAAACAGCAAAACGCAAATATAACAACATTTCTGCATTTCACTTAAGAACTATTTATGAAAAAAATATTACTTAAGATCATAAGTATATAAAATAAGTATATTCTAGAAAAATATTTCTTAGAAAATTTCCTACAAGGCTCATTAGCAGGATACTGTTTCTCTATTTGCTGGGGGTCATTTTGAACTAATAATTCAGTTATTCGATTTTTTATAATACCAGGCCAAGTTAACGGATCATTAACATCAAAATCGTAAGTTTCAACAACAGTTTCCGATGTTTTTTTACACAGTTGTGAATCAAGATCTGCCAGTTCACTACAATCTGCAGGTTCACTCACACTGGGCTGCTTCTCCGAAATTTTTGGAATATCACCACTCTGCGTCTGGCGTTGATGCGTCTGGTGCAATTTTTAAGTATTTTTGCAAAGATTCGCTTAATCTTCTTTTGTTGGCTTCTTTTCCTAATTTTCTTTTCCTGTATTGTCATCCAGAAAGTCGTTTTGTCTTTCTATCGGATTCAGACATCTGAAAGTAAAAGCCACAATTAAGAAAAAAATTAAAAAGTACGGAAATCTGTAAGTCAAAGCCACAATTAATAAAGAAATCAAAAAGTACAAAAGTAATTATTTTAAAACGGTAAAGAAGTACAGCCCGTCCGGTGTACCTATTCTATATTTTTAATTATATAAAATTATAACTAATAATGGAAATTTCTTACCTTCTGCAGGACATTAAACCACCAAGGAAATAGTATGTCTTGATCTAAAAAATCGAAATCGTAAAAATATCACTACTCTTAAAGACATCAAATTCTATTTTGGGTGTTGTTGCTGTTGTGCGTTGCTGACTGTTGCGTTGCTCTTTGCGGCCGTGCAACTTTTTCTTAATTTCAATTTTTTTTTAATTGAATAATAAAAATAAACCCATGTCAACTTATTGTTTATTTTTTTGGCAAAAAGATGCTTTACTTGTGTCTAACTCACAGGTTTTGAGTGGAAAATGATGGTTCACGAGCGACGAAGGAGGGAGTGGATTAATTCCATGAGCAGGTTAAAACCTTTTTTCCGTCGCATCGTGTATAATATTTAATTTTACTCCTGACCTGAAATATGTATTAAATACTGATAAAAAGGAAACAGTTTAATTAATTAATATTGGGAGTCAAATTGGTGTGATCGCTGTACAGTTAACGGTTGTTAAGAATTTTGTCCATAGCATTTAGCGCTATTAACAAAATTTGAAATTATTCTAAAAAATGTGCGATTTTAATATACAAAAAGAATAGCGTGAAGAAGATGCTTTGCCAGAAGATGTCAGAATTGAAGCTGCAGATGCGGTGAACAGTTTATTGCCGCAAAAATCGCGCCTAAAGTAAGAACAAGAATATAGAGATGACCTTTCAAAGATGGAAGACCCTGAATAATGTTGAGTGTCTGAATATATATGACATATCTATGTATGAGTGGGTAAAATTGACATCTGAGCGGGTAAACATTGCTTAATTTCACTATTTTAAATAAACTGTTACTTTGACAACGAGTTTTGAATCGATGAAATTACCCAGTTTCCCATCCGCGATAGAATAAAGTTTTTTTAGGAATTGTTTCTATAAAAAAAATTAGATTTTGCGCTTGTTTATTTTCTTTTAATTATAAAAAATTACCCGTTTGGCTGTCTCGGCCGCCCCCTTAATAGGCCGCCTTTGTGCACGCACTACCTGCACACCCCTAAGAACGGTCCTGCACACTATGTTAGTAGTGTGACACTTATCAATTCCAAACAGCATCTCAATTCCTTTTGATAAATCCTTAACCACCTATAACACTTGATCCAGCTACTTCTTGGTGGCTCCCATTAGTTTTCGATCATTCATATAGAGCTAGTGATTCAGTATAAATGTCGTCATATCATTTCCTTCATCCATATTTGGTGGAGTTTAGCATGATATAGAGAGGGCTCAAAGCAAGTCAAAACCACAGCGGACTTAAGGAATCATCCTAAAATATTCCTCTTTTGACGTTGATAATGTCGGATCTTCAGATTGAATTCTAGATCGTTACTTTGTAATGCTGTGCGGAGGAATCCAATTGTGGTTGGACTTATTTTATATATGTTTAGAGTTTTCAGGCACTATGCTAATAGTGTGACACATCAATTCGAAACACGATCTGAATTCCTTTTGATAAATCCTTAACGATCTATAATACTTGATCCAGCTACTTCCTGGTGGCTCCCATTAGTTTTCGATCATCCATATAGTGTAAGTGATTCAGTATAAATGTCGTCTTATCATTTCCTCCATTCATGTTTGGTGGAGTTCAGCATGATAGAGAGAGGGCTCAAAGCAAGACAAAACCACAGCGAATTCAATGAATCACCCGAAAAGATTCCTCTTTTGACGTTGATAATGTCGGATCCTCAGATTGAATTTTAGATCGTTAGTTTACAATTCTGTGTACCAGGTTTCCATGGCGTGCCTGAGAAAACCAATTATGGTTGTGCTTATTTTATATATGTTTAGAGTTTCTAGGAGCCTGTCATGTGGCACTGAGTGCAAGACTTTTTTGTAGTCAATATGGACCACAAATAGATTTCTGATCTTCTTATACGCTTCGTTGCATATAACGGTACCAATTATTAGTTGTACCTTGCATCCCATTGAAAATGCAGGAAGTTAAAACCTTATACAATGTTGGCAGGCATGAAATGACCGCTACTTGAATGAATCAGCCTTATCATTGGGGTTTTAGGCAGTAGGTCAAGAATGTAGGCATTGTTGATGCATTGGCCAAAATCTCATTACCGATATGAGATAGGTTGGGTTCATGTGTACTTCAAATTTCTTTTTACCCAGTAACTTAGCACGCCATCTGGTCCAGGCACTTTCCAGTTGTGTAAGTGTTTAATAACATCGCTGATCCATTTTGGTAAATAATATCGTTAAATCTTGTTTGTTGCATTTTTCTTCTTTCAGCTAGCCCGTGGTAATATTTGAAGTAACCGTAGTTGCAGCTGTTTCCTCCAGAAACCATCCACATCACTCGTCGATAGGGTACTGAGGCTGATATGTTTAGGAGTAGAGTTCATGAGATAATTACATTTGGCCCTCATGATTAAGATGACAACATGTGAAGAAATCCAAATAAAAAGTATTTTGGCTGAAATCCCTTAATGTATAGGTACTTCTTTTTGTACAGAAAAAAATACACATTATACAAGCTTCTTCTGTAAATGTATATGAATCAAGTTAGAGCAGTTATGCAGAGTATTTAAGTATACAAATTAATTATCTGCTCTAGAGTTGTAAAATTTAAAATCAATTACACCAGTTAATTAGGTGCTTACAATGGGTACTAAAGAGTAGTCTAATAAAATTACCACTTGAGGTGTTATAGGTAAAATTATTATATTATTTTAAATCAAAATAGGTTGATATAAATTACCCATATTGCAAAACTACTTCAATGGAATATTGTCAAATAAACGAGCATTATAATCATTATGATTCTAGCCAATTATACATAAACCAAAACATTCATGGTTTAGTGCCAGCATAAGTATTTTGTAACTTTGTATCCTTGTCTTTATTTTCTTTTTATTTCATTTAATCTTCATTTTCCAATGTAACTTTCTGCCAATAATCACACAAACCTTCACGAATATCTTTAAACATGTTGACTGAAAACCATAATAGCCGCCTACATATACCAACTAATGAAGTTCCTTATCGTTTTGGACAATTGCATAATTTTTCTTACTTGGTCAGAATGCTTATTAAGAGCCCCTATACATTCTGCAGAAAGGTTAGATTCCTGCCTTCGATAATATAAGCTTATATTGATTTGAAGGTTTTTATGTATTATTATTAACCGTGTAGCTTAAGATCAAGCTGTCCATATCCATTTCAACTGTGCTTTTTTATGAGTAATTTTTGCCAAATTACTAGTCTTGTTTTAGAATTCAAACAGCAAATTGGCAAATGCATACGAGCTGAAGTTGAAAATGCATTTATAATCTTCTCTTCTATTTAAGAAACTTTGGAATTTAATGCTCGATCTTTGCCATTCCATTGGCTGCATTTTGGAGAGACTGTTATATTATTATAAAGAAGAAGACCACAGTCTCAGCCTCTATCAAAATGGGCTGCATTACTTCGAATATCTGATACAGATATTGCTAACATTTCTTTAACCCTAATCTCTAATCTCTTCGAAAACCATGTTGGAATATTTACTTATTTATTCACATCACAATGCACTACAAAATCATCTAAATGGCACATTAAAACATAAATCTTAAGTCCACAAAAGAGATCTAGAGATATGAATGCATTCCTAAAACGTTAGTTGTCTTTTTAATGCTGACAGACTGAGAATATCATATTGCGAGAAATATCCGTAATAATTAGTATTATTCACTAGGCTATTGATAAAAAAACGCATTACAACAGAATTTGCCCAATCCGTTTCTTAAAAAAAAAACAGATGAAACTCTTTGGTCCTCCTTAATGGCATATGGAAGGAAATTTTGTACAATATATATTCGCAATCAATTGCACCATTGCCTATTTTATGGCCAAATATTAACAGGGCCTTTTCATACGAAATTCTAAGTAAAGTTTGAAGAGCAGTTATTTTGCGAATTTGCTTTGTACCCTTTCCAGTCTTTTAATATTGTCACAACCTGTAGGACGTAACGATATACCTTGGATGGCGTGCAGATTATGTTTACGTAGCTCAGATTAGAGATCGATCTAAGTCAGGTGAGAAGAGATGATAAAGAAGGCACTTCAGTTAAAAACAATAACAATAACAATGTCTATTGGTAAAAAACTTGATAAATTTACAGTGTACTCGATTACTAAGGTGCGCATGTCTTTTCGATTGAGGTATAGTTTGGATTTGTTTATAGGACTTTGATCACTGTTTTATACTATAGTTTTTTTTATTTAGGATTAGCTTTGACCTAATTGCAGAGCTTACACTGCACTCTAACTATTTGACAGATTCTACTTTGAAATTACTTTTTTTAAAACATTGACAAATTTACTGTATATTCGACGTTACTACTTTAGATGGGAGACTGAGTTCACGCACATGTGTGCTGCGAAATCCGGGTTTAGGTAGGAAATAAGGTTGCAGGGTCGAACCTTACGCACATGTGTGCTTGCAAGAAACTGGTTTTGTTGAGAGACAAAGTCAGCCGAACTGATGGTTTGCTTGAGTATTTACATAATACAATTTGCTGATCGTGGCACGTTTCAGGTTTATAATCGATTGCGTAGACCGTTCGCGTTGTTTATTACTTGTCTTGTCTACATCATATTTTCCAAGTTCAAGATCAAACTTAGAACATGGTGATATTTACTTAGCAGTTTGTGCATTTTAGTAGTTCAAAATATGACATTGGTAATGAAAATTTCATATTACAGAGCAGTATTCCAAAATATTGCGATTTGGGTAGCAGAACCTAAAGCCATAAATATGCCCTGTGCTTTATTTGACAAGACCCAACTCTGAGAATGATGTTATCCATGTCTAAGAGTAAATGACAAATTATAATCAAAAATTGCACAAAGCTCATTAAAATGCGATACATGTTCGAAGCTTACGATTTTAATAAAATACAGTTCATTTTGTTGTCCATTACACTTAAAAATCGTAAAACTTTACATTTGCTTAAATTAATCTTTAAGTAGTTCTAGCTACACCAACATACAAAATTATCGAAGTCAAAATCTAAGTGTTTCTCACCAGGGACAACAGATTTTTAAATCGTCGGCATATAGAGAACATCCTTTCATACATAAAACTAAATACTGTACATGAGGTTAATTATTACTAAATGTTTGACAAAACTTCTTGATTATTTGAATCTACCATGAACTTCTCTCTTTACTGAATTTAATCAAACTTTCTTTATTTCAAAATTTCAAACTGCCTTTCCTTTCACACTAAATACCTTGTGATTTTACTTTTTCTACGATTCTCTCAACTTAACTTTGCCAGGGAAACTTGAGTACAGGAACAGATTTGTCTAACTACAAATTTTCAACCGCCATTTTACTATGTTCTATCTTCAACAGGAGAGACGCTAGGAGTTGTATTGTCTCGAGAAAATGCGTTACAACGCCCAAAGGGTCCTTAATTCAGTGTTGAAAAAAGGGAACGCAGAGTACAGCAGATATTTTCTAAATATCTGTGCAGACAGAGGAGAAAACTACTAAATATCTTGGCGTCAAACAGAGCTACGACTGGGTAGATGTTCTTGGCTTCAAATTCAAGCAGGGCAGCGACAAAGGCTGATGCGTCACGTATGCGTGTTTGTAAGGCACTTATTACTTCTTTCTTCGACTAAACTTAAATTTTGAGAAACTAACTAAATATCTTGGCGTCAAACAGGGCAGCGACAGAGGCTGATACTCAGGCAGAGCGGTGACTGGACCGTTGTTTCACGGGTGAGTGTTTGTCAGGCACTAAAATGAACTTTTGCTCGCGGAGGGAGAATAGTTCGGTAACTTCGTGGACGCTGATGCATTTGAGAGGGTAGTAACATGTTCTTTCTTTATTTGACGTATTGTTATTTACACAACGTTGACGGAGACAAAGATATATTAAATTGAGAACGATTAATAACGATTTCCTTGACCGAGTGACAACTTGCTTTCCAGCGATTGTTGCATATAACGAAATCTATTCTACCGACAATCCGGTTCGGAGTAAGGAGTAAATGAAATACAATGTTTTAAATACACAAATTGATATTTACTTGTGGTGAAATAAATATATTTGGGTTTGAATTATGACTCAATCATACTACGGACATACAGGTGAAGCTAACCCACTAACCCAAACTATACGGTGAAAAACGATAAGTTAATACACATGTTGGGGTGTTTCTCCAACAGTTCCGGTATTATGTAATGTTTACATGCATTATAAAGTTCATCACTTATAATTGCTTCAAACACTTTGGATATTATAGAGAACAGATAAATTTCCCGATAGTTTTCAATCTCACTCTTATCACCAGTCTTAAACATTGAAACCAAATTTCAATATTTTCAGACATCTGGAAAAATTCTACTGCTAAAACATCTCTGGAATAATGTAAACAAAGATAAATTGCAATTCTTCAAATAAAACTAGATGCGTTCCATCAGGGTCCTCTTTTTATGTATCTAAATTTAGAAGTTTATTAGAAAAGTCTTCCTCAGTAAAACAGCGAGAAATCAGTAGGCTAGAACATTCAACTGGATTTAAGCAGCTCAGATCCACATCGGCCTGACCAGATTAGTTTAATTGAAGTGGTTGGCCAATACATTAGCTACCTATAGGATTGGGATCTGTTAATTCTTAACTTCGACAACTCATAACACTCGGTAGATTAGAATCTTTCCTAAGACTCCAAAAATGCTCACCATTTTCGAAAATCAGATGCTTCGTTAACAAAATGCTTAAACAACTGTGAAGATTTGAGTACCTATATCTAATAGTCGACATCCCGACCAGACCTTATGCAGTCCATTCCTTTGTCCAATTAATTTTCAGCAAACTGTCATTTCAGTTTTGTTTCGGAAGGGTGCGACGTACTAAATATCGTGAATGGTCTCAAATGCAGGATGATGGTTATCAATATGGATTACTACATGATACATGATCCAAACACTATATCATTTGGTATAGCGCAATCTCCCTCTGCTAGTAGAAATTTAATGACAACTCGGTATTTCAGATAATATTTCAGATATTTTAGTTACACTATACCAGCGTTCATCTATTTCAAACTTATACTGAAAATAGCTCTCATCATCATTATCATCACGACCATCATTTCCATAATTATCATAATAGTCATTTAATATCCTCCTGACAACAATAACCTTTTTGTAATGCTAGCAATGTCTATCTTTTGAGTGGTTGCTGTGGTGGTTTTCTACATTTCTCTTTCTCCAACAGCACGATTTTCTATATCATACTATTATCGGTATATCATTGTTTCAGTTAGCAATAGTTTCAAAATTATGCAAGCAATGCCTCCGTGTTAGTAATATCTCTACCCCATTATTGTGAAAAAACGAATAATATTTTACTGGGAGAAGGAAGACTCTTAAGGTCTAGTTGTTTGCAGTTTGACTAATCGTTTACGAACATGGGAAACCAAAAAAACTCGGTCAGAAAACTAATGCGATATTGTTATTAATTACAAATGAATTTTCTTATAAATGCTACCCAGGTGGTCCTGCGCCATGGATTTACAGAACCGTAGTGAAATTGCCTACGTCATAGTGGCAATAAATTAATTTTTTTCATTGTCATTAAATAGTGTAATTAGCTGATCAAGATGAAATATAAAAACTTGGCCAATAATTGGAAATTGCGATAATATTATATCAGATCTTGGGTCAATATAAAAGCTAATATAGGAGAAATATTTTTTATCCGTCATTCTTTCAGGTTTTACGCATTCTTTCTTCTGAAAACGACGCCGACGGTAACATGCAAGCGATGAAAATTGCTCTGATTTAGATGAGAAAAGTTCTCTCATAAAGTTATTGGATGTAAATACTAATGATTATCTTACGCTTGAAGCACATATTCTAAATCGTTGTAAAAAGCTTCCTTCAGAAGCAAAGCTGCCATAAAAGTTACCCCTCAGGAACAGAAGCAGCGTGAATTTTATTTTTCTCTGATCGAGTTCAATCTCACATTGAGAAATTTGGGAAATCAATATCGTTTAACATTATATGCATATATCAGAAAAAAAGCATTCAAGGGACACTCAAGGGGCTGAAAATGTGAGTAGATAGTTGTCAAGAGGTAACACCCGAGGGATTACAGAAAAACGTATTTTTTGTGCTCCTGTTTGCAGTTTTGCAGATGACAGTACCTTTGTCTCCCAATTTAGATAAAAAATCATTATAAGAGTTAAAGTTAAAAAAGGTTTTTACTAGTGATAGTGGACAATAGCTTCGCTTGTAAGCGAAGTGGCGTAACAGTTTTTTGGGTGTTTTTTCTAAATAAAAACACTATAACTTAGGATTTTTTCGTGTTTTCACTAATGACAAACACAGAGTGAAGTGAGTGGCATGGGGAAAGACTACAGGGGGTGGGAAATCCCCGATCAGCGGACGCTCAAAGCCTGTACCTACTAAAAGAGATAGTGACTGTTTCGGAGAAGGAGAGGTGTCCAAAATGTCTAGGATGGAAGACATATCTGGCATAAGCGGCGAATTACGAGATTACCAACGTATGTACGGGCTGCAAGAGAATGCAAACAAATTAAGGACGAATTTGCGGATTTCAGGAAAGAGAATCTGGAAATAAGCTCGGAAAAAGATAGGACAATCCTTTAAAAGAAGAAATTCAGGAAATAAAATACAATGCAGAAAAAGAAAAAGCTGAACTGAAAGGTGAAATAGCACTACTGAAGGCAGCATTAGATGACTTGAAGTCCCAACTTAAGGGCAAAATAGATAATGCAAGTAAGGATTGGCCAAAATTGGGCGAAAAAAGAAAAAAGGTGCAGATAGAAGAGAGGACGATGCTTCCCAAACGCATAAGGAGGATTCTATGGAAACCGAGATAGTGCAATCATATGCAGACAAAGGTAAGGAAATTCCCCCGATTACGGTCCATGGGAACCACGGGTGGATCAGTTTGAGAAACACTTTGAAATATAACAACATCGACTTTGATTGGGCGAAAATAGTAGGAGATAGCACTAGGGTGTACGTCAAGGACGCGGACGCGCATAGGCGTTTGACTAAGCTTTTGACCGAAAGGAATAGGCCCTACTGTACCTACAAACTGGACGAAGACAAGAAAATTAGTGCAGTCATTTTCGGACTAGATATGGACACCCCTATGGAATGCATAGAGTTGGAACTTCAGGAGCTAGGATTTAGAGATGCTGGAGTTTCAAAGATGACGTCCTTCCAGACAAGAACTGAATTACCAACGTTTTTGGTAAAAACAGCGGACAAAAGATTTTTTGTTAATAGTTAATTGACATGACGATTAGGGTGGCGCCGAAGAGGAAACCCGGAGGCCCCATCCTATGCTTCAGATGTCAGAGGTATGGCCACGGTCAGAGCAGCTACTCAATGCCTGAACGCTGCGTCAAGTGCGCGGGCGACCATGCCTCCAGAGAGTGTAATCTGCTGAAGCCCGGTGAAAACGAAGCAAATAATGTGAAATGCGTGATTCGTAACACCGAAGGACATCCTGTGAGTTACAGAGGTTGCAGCAAGTATCAGGATTCACTGCTCCCTGCGAAGCGAATTATGCAGGTGCAGGCATCAGGCACAACCAGCGACGACACAAAAGTAAAAATAGACAAAATCAATGACTTTTTAAGGAACTTAATGAGCGCCATCGATACACTTAACCACCATAGCTGCATGGAACGTAAGAGGACTACGCGAAAGACAATTAGAGGTCCAAATGTTTATAGACGAGCATAGACCGTTGGTGCTGGCTATTCAGAAGACCATGATGACACAAAAGCATCGCATGTGTTTTGTAAATTATACTATGTACAGGAAAGACGGAGAAGCCAAGGCTGGTCAAGAGCTGGCTATATTAGTTAGGAATGACATCCCAAGCTATACTCTGGGCAGTAAAACTCTTAATATTTCGAATCTTGCAGTCATTGCAAAAAGTGGTAATAAGAACTACAAAATTATATCCATTTATAAAAAGATAGCGGCACCGTTGAATGAAGCAGACCTGGCAGAACTTAGTATTGGAAATCTCCCCTCTATCATGATAGGAGATTGGAACAGTCAGTCAACAGCATGGAATAGTTCTAGGACCTGCCCTAATGGGTTGAAACTTCAAAATGCAGCTGCAAAACTTGCTCTTTCAGTTGTGGGGCCCGACAGGCCCACTTTTATTCCGTCTGGGATGGGAAGGCCAGATGTCCTGGACTTTGCTGTGACTAGAAAATTATACAACTCTATGGAGTTGGAAGTTTTCAACGAAGGATCATCGGATCGATTGTACTTACTATTGGCACAGGGATGCTGGGAAAACCTAGCAGAGTTAAGTCAACAACAAACTGGTTAAAATACGAGAGGACACTCCAATATGAGCTTTCACCCCCCAAAATTAAGTGTACAGCCGATATCGACAATTATCTGGAAAAGCTAACTAAGCAGATCAATGAAGCATACTCTAAGTGCACTGCGTCGAAAACTTCCGTTTTGGGCACTATAGTCATTACCGCCTGAGCTAGCTAATGTCATTCACGAAAACAGGAAACTCAGTATAGTTTATACTAGCCTAAGAATTGAAGAAGCTAAAGCCCAACTAGATAGACATTCTAGTAGCATGAGAGTCGCGCTTAAGGAGCACAAGAATAAGATTTGAAATGACAAAGTAAAAAGACTGAATACTGCAGATAGCTCAGCATGGCGTTTAACGAAAGCATTAAGAAGAGCTCCTAACAAAATCCCACCGTTGCACGGCTCTAAAGGGATATTATAATCTGATGTCGACAAGGCGGAAGTTTTTATCGGTACGTTAGAGTAAATTTTTGTAAATAACCACAACGTGGACGAAGATGAAGATTATGAGGATGGCGTTAGTAGAATCAGCAGACACTTGGATTGATTATTGCCTTTGCAAAAAATTCCCGATTACGTCACTCCGGCCGAAATACGATTGAACACTAGACACCTGAAGACTAAATGTTGAAGGAGATGCCAAAAAAGGCTTTTGCCTTCCTGGCTGCTCTGACTAATGCTATAATAAGACATTGCTACTTCCCGAAAGCGTGGAAACATTCTTGCGTTATCTTGTTCCATAAATCCAGCAAAGATAAATTATTCCACGATAATTACAGACCTATTAGCTTACTTCCCACCTTAAGTAAGGTTATTGAGAAGACTATAAAGAAAAGGCTTCTAAATCATTAGACGTACTAGGAATTATACCTGCGAGTCAATTTGGTTTTCGTTCAGGACATTCGGCCGAGCAGCAAATCTGCAGGATTGCGGAGTTCATCACCGAAGGATTTAATTGGCAAATGGCGACGGGAGCTGTATTTCTAGACATCGAGAAAGCTTTTGATAAGCTATGGCACCAAGGCCTGGTCCACAAGATGATGCAAAGAGGGATGCCTTTGCAACTGTGCAAACTGATCGATAGTTATCTCCGACAAAGAACGTTTCAGGTGGTGTAAATAAATTAAATATCTGGGAGTTGTCATGGATGCCAGATTGTCATGGCAACAGCATATCAAGAAGATGAGGCAAAAGGCGTGGATGTATTGAATATAGCTTAATTTATGAGTTTCATCAAAAAGTACGATGGATGTAAAATAAAAAATGATTGTTCTAAAAGCCATTATTAGGTCTCAGATCGGTTACGGATCTCCAATATGGGGAAATGCCGCAACATACCTCACGAAAAAGCTAGTCTCACTGGATAACATACTGCTCAGAAGAGCAGTTGGAGTCGGATGGTATATTAGAAATAAGGATTTTCAAAAAGAATATGAGTGGACGCCTTTGATACTGTACCTGGTCCAAATAGCGGAAAGGTTTTACACAGACTTGAAAAGTCATCTTTGTGAGGATTTCAAGAGATTATTGGATTACGGTCTTGACGAAACACAGCGAAATCAATACAATAGACCAAAAGATGCTATCAGAAAATAAGTGTCAAGCCGAACTGGGATGGTAGTTAAATATTGTAAATAATGCACATAATGCAAATAATGTACATAATGTAATACGCGAGCTATGATCAAACAGATCTCAAGATGTAAATAACGTATCAGGAACTTAGTAACAATACCTACTGCCAGTAAGGCAATTCAGACTAGGACGCTTTGCAACATAGAGATGCGCCAGTACCAACGCTGCAGAGATGGGTGTATTCAAAATAGGCAGCATTTAGACAGGCTTCTCGCCCGTAAATGCGAATTGACAAGGTCGCTAGATCAGCCCTTGTGATCGGTGGAGGTTTAGTGGGTAGGCCTGCGGGAGAGCCTCACACTCCTCTCTAGCCTAGGAGGGGGTGCATAAAAGAGCATTCCTCCACCTTACCAAAAAAAAAAGAAAAAAAAGATAAGAAAAACATTTACCAGCGACTAAGACTTATCGCCTAAGATAGGAGCAGATTACAGCAATTAATGAAGACCTGGAGAAAGTTCAAACTTGAGGCGACAGAAATTTGGTCCAGTTTAATGCAGCAAAGAACCAAGCAGCCACGTTTACCAAGAGGGTCAATACGGCGGGCCCTGACATCATTATGACAGGACCGACCATTCCTTTATCCTCGTCAATCGGACCACTGGGTGTCTCGGTCAACAGCAATATGTCCTGGCATGACCACGTTGCTAACAAAAAACTATATACACCGCAGGAGTTGCTCTTGCCCTACAAAGCGCAAATAAGACCGTGCTTAGAATATTGCTCACACATCTGGGGTGCCGCACCAAAGCACACCCTAAAGCTGCTGGATTCCATTCA
>JAEQML010043677.1:0-70205 GCA_016904865.1 Pissodes strobi | reverse complement strand
AAATGCCTAAAAAAGGCTTAAAAATCTGAGATTAAGAGATATGAATTTTTAACTGCTGTACTTTTGTTTAAAAATATTACCTACACTTTAAAAAAATACCAGTTTTCTAATAACTTTTGTTCTAAAAAAAATGGTGTCGTGGGCCTTATTAAGATCATCGTGCTCTTAATAAGGCCCACCACATGTACCAAATAAGGCCCATCACTAAAATTATGGTAGAAATAATGTGTTTTGTTTATATTTTATAAACATTTATTTAAAAACAATGATTAATTATTTAGTCACAATTTGGACATAAAAATGCAATTTCTTTGTCTGCGTAACTAAGTCCAATGCATTCTTCGTGGACATATGTAGGTATTGCATGCGACGCAAAGTCTCATATCCCTCACAAGATCTTCTTGACATAAATAACAAAACCAACTTTCGCCTTTTTTCTCGTCACACACCTTTCCCTTTTTGTGTACTGCTCTTGGTCCCGGTAAATTTTTGTCTTGTTTTTGTCTCTGTTTTTGTTCGATATTTTCTTCACAATTTATTTTTTCGTTTTGTGTTTTTTTTCTCATTTTGGTCATTACATATCATTAGCTTCTTTTTAATTCCGCTTGGTCCTGGTACATGTTTATCTTGTTCTTGTTTCTGTTTTTGTCTAGCATTTTCTTCGCAAATTTTTGTTTCCTTTTGTTTTTTTTTTCTGATTTTGTTCATCACACAGCTTTCTTTTTTTTTGAGTTCCACTTGGTTCTGATATATTTTGATCTTGTTCTTGTTTCTGTTTTGGTGCAATATTTTCTTCACAAATCTTTGTTTCGTTGTGTTTTTTTCTGGTTTTTGACGTCATACTTCTGTTGGCTTCGAAATCTGGTGTAATTAACACTTCTTGGAAGCTAGTGGATACTGCTGGCTCGTGCAGTGTCGTCGGAACTTTCGGAACTACTACCGGTATCTTGCTCTTCTGGTTGATTAAGAGGGCTAGATTTGGAAGGTGAAGGTGAAGAGAAAACAAAGGTATCTGTATCTGGAAGCGACTTTTGTTGAGTTATTTCAGATGGGGCATAAGCAATGTCTGCAATAGTCCCCGTGATTTTCCAGACAGAAATTGTAAGTTATATTTTTCCGACGTTAGATGTCGTTGTTTCTTTAGGGACTTACAATAGTATGCAATATTACGTCTTCGCTAATAATTTACCGGAGGTGGGCCTTATTAGGAACGGGGCCTTATTTGGTACACTTACCTTATTTCATAATATTAATTTTCCCTTGTTGAAGGTTGAAGTTTTCACTTTTGTCGTGTGGTTTTAAGCAAATTTTTTTCCCACTAAAGATTTTGGTAACGGCTGATTTATCGTGATTTATTGTAATAAGTATATTTTAAATTGTTCAACAAAAATAATTGAAAGATAAAAACAAAAAACTAAAATTTTTAATGATTTTAACCTACTTTGAAGTTTAACCCAAACTAAAATTTTACCTCGAAATAAGTATTCCATGAAATCAGCAGGAACCGCTGCTTACCCCTTGAAAATTTCCAGATTCTCCTATCCTGGCCTATTTTCCGATCTTCAAATCGTTATAAATATTTCAGGCAAATAAACCTATTTACTTACCACAAAAACTATACGCATTGATATGTTAAAAGTAGTTTTTGCCTCGAAAACTGCTTCTAATCACCGAAAATTTGTAAAATTTTCCGATACCCATTTTCTGACTTCAAACCGTGTTCGAAAAGATTTCACGCAATTAAATGTATAAATCTACATATTTTAATCGAAACATCATATTGGAAGACGTATTCTTTCAAATTTCCCATAGTGCTAGTGCAGACTATCCAGATTCCGGATCAACTCCGCGTCG
Organism: Pissodes strobi; assembly: GCA_016904865.1. Lineage (NCBI taxonomy): Eukaryota > Metazoa > Arthropoda > Insecta > Coleoptera > Curculionidae > Pissodes > Pissodes strobi. The sequence continues at coordinate 68,351 of JAEQML010043677.1, read as the reverse complement.
CCGACAAGACGCACTGCTCTCTTCTGATTGGAATCCAGAATTTTTAGGGTGTGTTTTGGTGCGGTATCACCGCAGACATGTGGCAGAGGTGTTTCTGTTTTACAGATACTTTCACGGCAGATGTTCCCAGGATTTGACCCGCCTCATCGCGCCCCTGGCAACGCCTGTCAGACAATCACGACAGACAGCAAGAGCGCACCAGTTCGTCATACAACTGGAAACACCTAAAACATCGCTTTACAAGAAATCCTTTGTCTGGCGCACTGCATCACTGTGGAACTCACTCCCAGGGCATCTGTTTCCCCTAACGACCTCTAACCCAATAAGAATTCGTTGGTTTCCCCCTAATTACAACCTACAACTATTCAAGAACCATGCCAATCAACATCTTCGCACACACACCGCTCGTCGAGCGCCATAGGATCTCCCTTTAGTATGTATGCTACTGCCATAAAAAAGGGTTGTGCTCTATGTGCGCATATCTGAAGTGAAGCTTCTTAAACTTAAATGCGAACGCCCTAGTATTATACATATCGTAACGGATTTGGTTAAAAAATAGTTTTTTTTTAAATATACCACTCAATTAACAAAAAGGGAAGGCCTGAAATGAAAAATATTCTTCATAAAAGTTTCGCTTATGTCTTGACAAGGTAATAGAACAAACCCCATATTTTTTGCTTGTAAACTAACAAAGATATCACAATAATAATATTCTCATATTTTTCGTCCGCCAGGTCGGTCGTGTCGCTCGTCGTGTATCGCTCGGAGCGCTTTAAGAAGTTTTACTTCAAAAAACTTGCTAACTACAAAAACTATTTGCATCGATATGCTAATAGTAAAATTTTAGCTTAAAATCTGTCATAAAATCCACTAGAAACTGCCTCTAAGTCACCACAAATGGTTTTTCCATCAGCTTTAAAACGTTTTCAATGAGATTTCAGGCAATTAAATGAAATGAGTAAATCAACATATTTTAACCTAAACATTATGTCAAAATATTAGAAGACGTACTTCTTCAAATCTCCCATGATTTCAAAGGCAAACCTATGTGTTTAGACTCTGTGTAGGGTATCAAGAAAACACTCCGTATTTCAGAAATTAGATCAGTGAAGGTAATCCGTCCGGTTCGATGTTTAAGCGAAGGTTATTTATATTACCTGGTACACGTAATATTATTGTTTCAATTCAACGAACGCGCTACCAAACGCAGACAGCAAGGATGACTTAACCTTCACGACCTTGCACTGTCATTATAATAATATATACAAGTCTTGAACCTACATCAACTCGATTATATAGGAGATTAGAAGACTGGGGGACAATCGTATTAATTAGTATATGCAGTATTATATAACATAATATAATGATAATCATAGCGAGAATCTTAAGTAATAATTAATGTACGTAGTTAATAAGAATATAAGCTATGTAACGTAACGATCTTACATAATCTCTCTAAAGGTAAATACAGAACTCAAATATTACCTGTAGTATTATTCAAATGAATAAAACAGTTCTACACTCGTAAAATTGCCGAAATTTTTGCATGTTTCATTTTAACCTCGATTTTCTCGTTTTTGCCTGATCTCATGTGGAAAATTGTTATAAAACCTTTTTATAGCAAAGATTACCAGGTTTACGAATCTGAAATTGATTTGTAAAAAATAGCTATGCGTTAACGAAAATACCATTTATTTCTCGTTACTCTCGGCTGTACTTGACGATCTTCGGAAGGCATGGAATTTACACATATATTTACGGTCCAACGGATTATTCAAGTACTGTGATGGTTCAGTGGTTAGATGCTAGGCCCGTGAAATGGCGGCCCGGGTTCGATTCCAGTTGGTGGCATCACGGATTTTTATTATATTTTTAAGGTTAAAAAAAAAATCTTGTCACCGACGGGAATCGAATACGGGGCGCCCCGTCACAAACACGCAATCGTACCACTGGACCACCAAGGTCATTGCATGCAATTTGCTAAAACATGAATACATGGGTAATTCTATACGATTGACCAATGTTGCCAAGAATTGGCAACGTTGCGTTCCCTCCCAACTGATTTATATTTTATGACTAGCACTTTTAAAGTTAAATATTCCAATAGGGTTCGGATAACCGTCAAAAGGTACGTGTCCGAAAATTTTCATCAACCAGTTATCATGTATCAAAGCAAAATTTTTAAAAAATCGCACATTTCACGTAATAACTCGGAAACGACAACTCGCATCGCCAAAAACAATTGACCGTCGGCGGCCCCCAAATGTTGCCTAAAAACGTGCCAAAGCTCAAATTTCGACTCGCAACCGTTTTCGAGAATGACGCCAACTGTAGCCGAACTAAAGATAACCGAGCATCAATTTTCACACGTGACGGACCAGTTTCATTCACTGCCCAAAAGGAAGTGTGCTGAAGGCGCCTAGAGCAATGTCGGTTTTGTACTTCCAAAATCGTACGCGAAAACTACACCACTGACAGCTTTTCCTAACAAAAACTATAAAACTAAGGAAAAATAAGTGTTGACGGTCTCTTGCTTTTCCGTTCCAGTGATATTTCTCGTATCAAAAGTAAGTCACTGTCCATGCCTACGTCTCATATTATATATTTTTTAACGTTATGTTTATTGTAGAACAGGCATTAATATCAAAAACGATTATCGAATTGAGGCTACGCGCCATACTATAAAAATAGAAGAAGAAAGAGGAACGATTTAATTTGACAGTTGATATTGAATAATTGTGTGGTTAAAGATTTTGAAAAAATAAATATTAAACATATCGTATGTACGTGAAAACTGACACCAATGACGGCTTTTCCTAACAAGAATTAAGGAAAAATAAGAGCTGACGATCTCTTGCTTTTCGGATCCGGTGATATTTCTCGTACCAAAAATAAGCCACTGCTGATGCCTACGTCTCATACAATGCCCTTTTTATGTGGTGTTTATTATAGAACACGCCTTAATATCAGTCGGGCGACCTTGCCGCTAGAAACTTGCGATTTGTGATATTTTTGAAGTGAAAACTTCTTTAGGCGCGTTTTGCAAATTTTGTTTTTGTGGGGGTTGAATGAGGCCTAGCCGTCACGCGTCACGCGCCACGCGTCATGCTCAAATATGTAACGTAACGCTCCTTATACTGGCATGTTCCCTTATAGGTAGAGTACCGAAATTTTCAGGGGATGTAGCCGGGGTAAAAAGATCCTGGACGAAAACGGGACCCCGTACCCCCCACGTTTGACCAGGGGAGGGGAGAGATGGAGAAACTTAAATAATTAATTCCGGGAGAACGGGAAGAGGTACCGGGTCCAAATTTTTATGGTAGGTGCGCCCCATGGGGGCTTAGGCCATACGGCGGGAACGAGGCTCTAATTTAAGGGGGGATTTAGGGAGGTAACCGTTTTTTGCCCGTATCTTTGCAACGAAGGCTCGGATTGATATTGTGAAGTTTTCACTTCTATCGTGTGGTCTTAAGCACACACAAATTTTTTTTAGAATTGTTTCGGCAGTGGGAGGTCGTATGTCAGCAGCGGTATTGTTTTGGGAAGGTTTTCAATTTTATTATTTCATTTGGCTGTATTTCCAAAAAGATCGTAGTCGTTTTTATGTCCAACGCACGTGCTTAAAGTCTGCTGCTATAATAAAGGAATACATTTGTTATTGGCCTTTTATTTAACCGGACCGTTGCTAGTACGTTAAGACGGGTCGTTTTTCCAGACCGTGACAGAACAAATATAATAACGATTCATGGATAATAATTATAATCGATCATTCGGCATTATTTGAGTCTACGCTACTGCGGACTAGCACCGCTGCAAAAGGGAGACTATAACCTATTGAAATGTAAATCAAACGCGATAATCCCGCCCACACTCTACAGCTGGTGCGAGCGAGTACGATCATATACAGTCTGACACGGCGAGACGGAGACGGAAACTATGACAGTGTTTGAAATTTAGCAGTGGCCAATCAAACGTGATATCTGGCCAATAATATAACATAGCCCTCTCTACTCAGAGTTATAGGGAAGGTTCTGAATATAATAATGTACGAGGGGCGATGACTATTACAACGTGTACTAGTTCGAATCTGAAATATTAGTAAGTTGATCATACCCGATATGTCGCCCAATTTAAAAATTTAAAAATTAAAAATTTTTAAAAATACTATAATACCTACATGTTGGGCACCAAAAAATGGGGTTTTTTTGTCTCACTTTTGCGATTGTATTGTAAATGGATATTACACTCTCTTTCCTTTTTAAAGTTTAAATTGCATTAATCATCCCCAGAACACACGGCCAGTCAAATAATAGAATTTCAAAAAAAAAATTCCTATCGGTAGGCCGGTAGGCCGGTAGTTCCAAAAAAAAGAAATAGAAATTCATGGGTTATTTATTGGTTGGGAAAAATCCCTTGGTACCTGTATGTGTCCTAATCGCGTTCCTATAGTCGTCAACGGCATTTTTTGTGGCTGCAGTTTGCTTCTCAATATTTTGAGAACTCGACCATATCTCACGTCTCAAGCCGTTCACCTTCTCATTTAGAGTAGCTTCGAGTCGCTCGAGTTTTGCCTCAAGGCTACTGAAGTCGCATTTTTCTGGTTCTGAACTGGATTGGCCTATAAGCGGATAGGTCTTCGGCTGTGGTGCAAAGCGCTTCTTGTGGTAAGTCTGTAAGAGAAAAATATATATTTATTTATAAGACCATATTTAAAAAAAAATCTTATTTTTTACTTCCACTTTACATCACGTGAGCAGCATTGGAAAGTTTTCATATGTTAATAAGGAAACTGTAACTAAACTAGATGCAGCCCTCAGAAAAAGGAAGTATTGCTCTGACCCACATTTTCCGAGAATGGCCCATTTTTTCAGCCTTAAACCATTTTCAATGAGATTTCAGACAGTTAAAGGTATAAATCTACATATTTTTAACTAAACGTCATGTCAAAATATGGGAAGACGTATTTCTTCAAATTCAGTGAGTTGTAAGTCAAGGGGACAGATCATTTGGGGGGCGCAGCTTCACGTTTTTATGATCCCTGTTTAGTTATAAAAAAAGCACAAAAAACGCAGGCAAATATTAAAAATATTTGCTTGCGGAAGTACTAGAGATATCTCAAATATCAAAATGTCAAAATACTGGGCACTAAATTGCTCAGCTTTGCCCCAATTTAAACTTTGCTGTATCTCTTACCGTTTACGAGATCCCAATAGTGAGAAGCAAATTTGTTTCATCCTGTATAATATAAATTCTAATTAACTTTTTTGGAACAACCTCCCCGAATTGTTATTCAAAAAAAAAAACGAGCATTAGCTGAGAGCTCAAGGAATTCGAGCTTTCCACTCAGCCTACAACTATGAAGTTGCCAGGTATAAACAGGTGAGCAAGCGTTATTAATTTACCCTCATCAGTTATTTAATCGATTTTTTTTATGAAATAAAAGGTTATTTTATTCCCTGCCCAACAGTATTAGGTTGCCTTGGTAAAAGTTTGTCACATCCACGGTTGCCTAGATTAGATTTTAGATGTTAGGTTTTGACCGCGAGCGTGGAGAATGACGGGGATCCAGAGAGGCAGGTGTGCGCCAGGCAGCTGCTGAGTGAAAGAGAGACTAACCAAAATTTGGGGTGATGGATTTTACCAAATTACCCCCTAAATATGCAAAAAAATGGATAAAACGACAGGTCCGTATTTAAAAAAATTGGCTTGATGATGGTTCTAAGAAATCGAAACGTTGATTTAGAAAACTGACAACATCTTAGGGTAGACCGTTAAAAAGTGCCTCTAGAAAGTGTTAATATTTTGTTGATATTTCCAAAAATACCGTCAGAAAAAATTACAAACAAAAATCGAAAATTTCGCTTTTTCGCAGATATCTCCGGAAGTACTCGAGATATCGCAATCTTCAAAATGTCAAAATACTGGGCACTAAAATGCGCAACTTTGCCCCAATTTAAACTTTGCTGTATCTTTTATCGTTTACGAGATCCCAATAGTGAGAGGCGAATTTGTTTCACCGTGTATAACGGCATTGGCCCCAGATTTAGCTAGGCAACCGATGTGCGATTTATCAATCTATATATTATCTAACATATAATCTTTGTCAACGTCAAATAACAGATGGTGGTATATATTTCTAATACCGGATCTTGCACTAATAGTAATGTCAAATTTGTTAGTGTGTTTTCTCCATCCAAAGGACCCCAGAACAAACAACAGTTATGAAAACTACGAATGCGCCTTGGAACCGGACGGATCACACAGGAAAACGACAAACGCATCGAAAAAGGAGTATGAGTATCGGTACGTGGAATATTCTCAGCTGGCACCGAACAGGAGCATCCACTCACGCCGTAAGACAACTGGAAAAATTAGGAATGGACATCACAGCAGTCCAAGAAATCAGATGGCTCGACAGTGGGGAGATTAGAATTAGCAAGTCACACATTTTCTACAGCGAAAATCAAAACGGAATACATGAATTTGGGACAGGTTTTGTGGTATCAGAGAATATCTTTAACAGCGTAATAAGCTTCAACCCAGTAAGTGAACGCATTTGCGGGATCCGACTAAAGGGACCATTCGAGGTGTGTTGTTTCAAAATCATGTATTTCTACAATTATGTCATCATCGGTGTCACTCTCATTCTCGCTCTCAGTTTCCATATTGATTATTTCGTCAGGTTTTTTTGGTACCAGGTCGATAGATAAACAATCCTCATTTGTGGATAGTAAACCAATTTTGTTAGCCTCATTAAGTGCATCTTTTAGAGCTGTTTCTACACAAACTTCTACATCCAGGTTGTCTAAATCTCGATCCATGTCGTTACTGGATTTTGGATGCTTATATATATTTTTTTCTTCCCTAGGAAACACAAAGTCATTTTGAACTTCATTTACAGCAATGCAATGGTGTCCCCTCGGGTGTCCCTTTATGTTATCTCGTCAACACACTAACAGACAGAAAGACGAAAATTAGATACCGAGTGAAATACTATGCTTTTCATGATCTAGAGATACAAAAACAAAACTATCGAAAGTTAATTTTTATACAGGGTGAGTCATTGATATGCCCATATCAATGACTCACCCTGTATATTAGTAGGTAATATACTCGGTAATATATATTTTATAATATTATAGTAGCTATCCTACTTTCTCTTGCGAAGGAAGTAAAAATGTAAGAAATAATTCCTAAAATATGTAGACTGAAACTAAAATCCCAAATTAAAAACCCATATAATTTTTGTATTTATCCCCCAAAAAAAAAAATGTGAAAATTAAATATCTATTAATTTTAATAGTTTTAATGAAATTCGGCAACGTAGCAGTTTGTGTTTGTGTTAAATAATTAAAACTTCATTCAAATCAACACAAAAGTAACGCAATACTACAATAACAGTCACTTCGTATAATATAATATAGCTGGACCGAGAGCTGGACTAAATTTTCTTTAACAGGGTAACTCGGGGAATTACCGGCGATACTGGTATTTTTAATACGTTTTGTGAAGGCCCGCCGAGTGGCCCGCAATGTTGCCAGATGGCCAAAAAATTACATATTCAATACAGGTTACACACAGAGATTGCACACTGATTTCAATATGGATTTCAAGGAATACAGGTAGATTTCAAGGATTGCAATCAGATTTCAAGGGAATGCACACAAATAATTACAATAGATTTCAAGTGATTTCAAAATATGATTACAAGATTGCAATGTGATTTCATGAATTGCAAATGGTTTGTACACTGATTTCAGAGCGCGGTTTGCCCCTCGGGACCATTATACAACTAAGGTACTTGATCCAAATAAGGCCAGTGCTCCTATCATAGAAATAGGACTCCTAGAAGGCTGATAGAGTGAGAAGTTCCTCACGGAGAAAGGGAGAAAACAATAGGGGTTGGGTGATAATACGCTTGCCTTATATTTGACCTTATATTTACTTGCTTACATGCAGTTTATATAACAACACCGTTGCCAAACTAGGAGAAATTTACCGTTTTATGTGTATTTTAATTAGATGACTACTGAAAAGCGTGGGAAGTAAACCCCGAAACGGAATTTTTTAAAATCTGTTTCATATTATAAATTTACTCTAATATTTTCGAAGTATATGTCGCTAAGATTTTTGATTATGTTAATAATTTTTGTGTTACGTTAAAACCTAGTACTTTACATATCTTATACTTGGCAACGTTGCGAGATTGCAAGGACGTGGACCCGATCGGACGCCATCATGAATTCTTGTTTTCTTTGCTTTTCGACTTTCGATGTTCAGTTTTGTAAAGAGTTCTTGTGTTTTTTATTATTGCCGTGTATTTGATAGTACTATAATTCGTTTTCGGTGTTATTTGAGAAAAATGCCTTCAACTTAATACTCAACATGCCCTTATACAGACAGGCACGCGCAAAAGCTACGAAACTCAGCGTTTCTGTCTTACACATGGATATTTTGTCTCTCTTCCTTCGTGAGTAGATCTGCTTATATACTCTTATGTATTAGCCTTCTAGGAGTCCTATTTCTATGGCTCCTATAAGGCCATACGCTACCTAGCGGCAGAAAACAAGATTGGCCGTGTATAAAAATAAAACATCCGTCTAGTCTAAGATTTTACCCTATGGGTGGTATCAAAAAATCGGCAACAGAGGAAGCTACAGCACATTGTTTTTTGAAGCGGTTCCAGCTAACGAGTTTATTCCAAAATAATAGTGTGTTTTTATTTTTAAAAATCAATTCAGAGACCCTTTTTTTGGACCAGTGTTACCTAGGTATGTTAGTTTAATGGTAGTATTTTAAGTTTTTGATAATTTACAACTTCGGAGAAGTTACGAAGTTTTGTTGTTTTAGGTTATTTGTTCTTAATAAGGCCAGCCGGTTGTCCCAACCTGCTTTTTGATTTTGGCCAGATGGTAGATATTTTTGCGAGCGGTTACAAAAATTGACCTATAGGGAGCTTTATAAGCAGGCGACAAGAGTATTTTGGGTGAATAAGCCTTGCGTTTTTAAAGATAGCGTAAAACTGCGTTTTATGGTCGAAAAGAAAGACGTTTAGTTACCTTAAATAAATCTAATATATTAAAAAATTACCCGTACGGCTTTGGGTAGCCGTATCGACTTCATGTAACATGTTCAATGGTATAAAAGTCTGGGTTATATACAAATTTACAGTGGTGACAACAGCTGATCAATGACAGTTTGTGACAAGAGGGGCTGCATTGTATTAGCTGGCAGGAATGTCAAACTGGTGAGAGCAGTTTGATTACGGGGAGTGACACCCCCGCCATTCCGAGTTGCCACGGGATGTGGCCCATCAAACCCCATCGTCCTCCCCCAGGCTGGAGAACACCAAAGTACAAAGTCTGGAGCTGATCACTAGGGAGTGACCAAACAAACCCTATTTTTACCCCTGTCAGACTAGGGACCACCAAAGGAAAGAGTCTGAGGCCGATGCATCCGGTGGAAGCGGCCCTAGGTGGTAGATGCATACGCCTACTCGCATCGTCCGGTGAAAGACCACCCCACCAGAACTGGGAAGCGCTAAGTGGTTTTCCCGAATCACGTTCCGTTTCCGCGCTGGTGGTTCCGGGTTCCACAGTAGGAATATAATAATATGGACATGATGGTGCTTCCAGGATCAAAATATTCCGGAGGTAAACTCCCCGGCCATTCGGATCTCCGGGCGCTGGGTGGCCCTGGGAGCCCTTCATTTCGCATTTCACAGACAGCAAAGATACCGAACCAATTTAGAATTGATTTCTGCAACATAAGAGGCCTAAATACAAACATAAATTCGGTACACCAACATCTACAAGCAAATAGACCACACATACTAGCCCTTACAGAAACACAAGTATGTTCTACAACACCAACAGTGAACTACCCTTATCCTGGTTACGACTTACATACCCGATTTAGACATAAGCTCGGAATATGCATTTTTGTCCGAAGCGACCTTTCATGTCACCGAGAGGAAACACTCGAACCGAACAACCTTGACGTCATGTGGTTCAAGTTCACCGCCAAGGGATTAACCAAGTTTATATGTTGTCTCTATCGCCCTCCGAGCGATAGAGCCTACCAAAGCTTTTTTTCAAGACTGGCTACCACTTTTGACTCAATACAGGTTGATCACCCTAGTTCAGAAATAATCGTTCTGGGAGATTTCAATGTCCACAACACCAACTGGTTCAAACATCACAAGAAGACCGACAACGAAGGTAGAGAGGCTGAAGCATTCACCATCAGCTGCGGGCTTACTCGAATTGTAGACGAACCAACTCGAATCTCAGAGAGGGGCGAATTCGCCGCCCTCCTGGACCTTTTTCTAACCACCAATCCTGACCAGTACACAGTTACAGTTGGTCCGCCATTAGGTACTTCCGACCACAAACTTATTACAACGGTTTGTGAATTGCCACTCATACAGAAGGATCCACCATTGCCTCGCAAAATCTGGCATTACAATTCTGCAAACTGGGACGATCTAAGGGAGTTCTACCTAGATTTTCCTTGGCTCGACGTCTGCTTTGGCGCTGACGACCCGTCAGTCTGCTGCGAAAAGATCACGCAAGTAATCTCCTCAGGAATGGAAGCATACATCCCAAATTCCATCAAGTTACTATCAAAAGGAAAGTCCTGGTTCGACAGAAGATGCGAAAGAGCTGTGGGTAGGAAACAGCAAGCCTACAAGTACTGGCACCAAAATCAGACCGCTGAAAATCGCAATTATTTTGTCGAAGCGAGAAACGAATGCAAGCGTGTTATCGACGAAACTAAGGACAAATACAATCAAAGGATCAGGAATAAACTTTTGCAATGCCCCAGTGGCTCCAGGAATTTCTGGTCGGTAGCAAAGGCAGTAAGTAACAACTTTACAAAAACGTCTCTCCCACCTTTGACAGACGAACGTGGCATCACGTCGACTACAAGCCAAAATGTTTTCTTCGCACCCTACCTTAGACGTCCCCCAAGGCAAGACTCTCCCCACCATATCGAACATCAACACTACCATGGCAGAAGTCAAATTTCATCACCGTGATATTCGTAAAATTCTTAAAAATCTAGATACGCAAAAGGCATCAGGACCGGACGGAATACCTGCCATCGTGTTAAAGAACTGCGCCAACGAACTAACACCCGTTTTTGCCAGGCTTTTCTCTCTGTCTTACGGAAAAGGGATTTACCCATCTTCTTGGAAAGTCGCTCGAGTGCAACCTGTTCCAAAAAAGGCAAGAAAACCACGCCCTCAAACTATCGTCCAATTGCCTTGCTTCCAATAATCTCCAAAGTCATGGAACGTATAGTCAATCAGCAACTGCTCAAGTACCTCGAGAACAACAAAATAATCAGCGATAATCAATACGGCTTTCGCAAAGAGAGATCGACAGGAGATATATTGGCCTATGTCACTCATATATGGAGTAGGGCAATTGAGAACTACGGAGAGTCTCGAGCGATTGCGTTGGATATTTCAAAGGCATTCGACAGACTTTGGCATGACGGACTGCTCAACAAACTACCGTCCTTCGGACTGCCAGCCTCTCTCTGCAGCTGGCTTGTCAGTTTCCTTAAGAGCCGATCTCTGCACGTTGCAGTCGATGGACACATCTCGGACACATTCACCATCAACGCGGGCGTGCCTCAGGGCGCAATACTTTCACCAACTCTGTTCCTCATCTATATTAATGACCTGCTGACCGAAACAAATAATCCTGTTTACAGTTTTGCAGATGACAGTGCCCTTGTCTCCCACTTTAGATCAGAAAAACCCTTACCAGCGACTGAGACTCATCACCGCAGACAGGAGCAGATTACAGCAATTAATCAAGACCTGGAGAAAGTTCAAACTTGGGGTGGCCGAAATTTGGTCCAGTTCAATGCAGCAAAGACCCAAGCAGCCACGTTTACCAAGAGGGTCAATACAGCGGGCCCTGACATCATTATGGCAGGGTCGACCATTCCTTCATCCTCGTCAATCGGACTGCTGGGTATCTCGGTAAACAGCAATATGTCCTGGCATGACCACGTTGCCAACATGGCAAAATCAGTCTCCCAGAAGCTTGGTGCGCTATTTCGCAACAAAAAACTCTATACACCGCAGCAGTTGCTCTTGCTGTACAAAGCGCAAATAAGATCGTGCTTAGAATATTACTCACATATCTGAGGTGCCGCACCAAAGCACACCCTAAACCTGCTGGATTCCATTCAGAAGAGAGCTGTGCGTCTCGTCGGCGACCCGGAGTTGACCCGGAATCTAGATAGTCTGGAACACCGCAGACATGTAGCCGAGATATCTCTGTTTTACAGATACTTTCACGGCAGATGTTCCCAGGATTTGGTCCGCCTCATCCCGCCCCTGGCAGCTCCTGTCAGACCAGACAGTCACGACAGACGGCAAGAGCGCACAAGTTCGTCGTACAACTGGAAACACCTAGAACATCGCTTTACAAGAACTCCTTTGTCTGGCGCACTGCATCACTGTGGAACTCACTCCCAGGAGTTCCCCACTAATTACAACTTACAAATATTCAAGAGCCGTGTCAATCAACATCTTCGCACACACACCGCTCGTCGAGCGCCATAGGGTCTCCCTTTAGTGTGTGTGCCACTGCCATAAAAAAAAACTGGAATAACATTACTAATATGAAACATGAAATCACTTACCAATTACATTAAATATGTCATACAGTTTGATATTATACTATGAAATCTAGTATCATGCACCCAACCAAAATATATGTAGTTATAATGGATCAAATAGAAATACATACGATAGTTCCATCGTAGGTTATAAAATACTATATATGGCACAAAATAATATATATGGATATATATGGGACACTTCAATTAATTACTGGCTATACGTTGCACAAACTCATTAGTTATATTTCTGATAAATCTATAACGTTTTAATAAAGCAGTTTATAGGGTACATCATCCCTATATATAAATATTTCTATATTTCGATTAAATTACTCTGGAAAGTAATATATAAGCTGTGATATCCCTGTATATGACTATATCAGTATTTATTTCTCTATTTAATGAAATTGTATGAAATCCGCTACAGGCTACAGCATTCCTGTATATATTTATATATCTAGCGTTATCGATAACCAGTCACTGATATAATATGTATTACTTTGTGGAGGTACAGTCACCTTATTTATCTATATATTGATATACGTAAATATTATATATTTACTACAGTTCCTGAAATACTTAAGGAATATTTAATCATTCCGTGCGTCAAGATTAATACGTAACAGTTCAATAACATGTTCTAAAATACGCAGGTGAATTATATAGTCTATAAAGTCACTGAATTAACAATGTTGTTGGGGAAACACCCCAACACGTGTAGAAACTATCGTTTTTCACCGTATAGTTTGGTGATAACACCCTGTATGTATGTAGAATGAATGAGCCATAATTAAACACAAAATAGATTTATTTCACCCCGGGTACAACCCAATTTGTACATTTAAATCAGCAAATGTCAAGTTCTTTAAAACCCCTTAGTCCAACCCTAGACGGACGATCCCTTAATTGGAACCTGTACAGCAGTGCTGTCAATATAATAGATTACAATTCAGCAACTCTTCACTCGTAAAGGAAAACGTTTGTAATCTTTTTCAATTTAATGTATTTTTGTCTCCGTCAGCATTGTGAACAATCAGTCTGTCAAATAAAGAAAGAAAACCGTTTCTACCCTTTTTATCTCAAATGAATTCGGTATGTGTTACCGCCCACTTTTATTATGTGGTTTTGCCTCTAGGCAACCTGTTCAAAGAAAGAAATAATCAAGTCAGTGCTTTGCTAACACTCCGCGTCGCTAGATCGGTATCCTCACCGAGCTCTAGCAAGTGCCTCTTCGCGCCAAATGGTTAAATTCCTTTTTGGGCCAATTTTTCTTGTATGCACAAATATTAGAGAATATTTAGTGCACCTCAGTTATCTTTGTCCAAGGTTGGACAAAGACCTCCTTTTGGGCTATTATCCCAAGGTTTCAAGGCAAGAAAGGACGCACGGTGGTCAAAAATCGAAAATACGTGATCGAAATCTATTTTTCCTACAATTTGCAAATTTGTTTATTTTAAGGTAATATGACTCTGCTATAACTTAAGCATCACTGGACGATGTAGCAAGTTTGTGCTCAAAATCATTCTAGAGTGATGAACATTTAAAGTGGTAAAACTTCACCTGTTTTTATAATTACTATTTTCGATTAAAAATTATAGCTCGCCAGCATTTGTGGTACTACCCCATGGGGATTTTAAATATCTGCATTTTTTAATTTAATAGGATTATCTCCCCTTATATTTTTGTGTATTACACAATATTCAAGGAGGTTTCTCTTAACTTTAGGACTACTTATATAAAGCTATATGATTTCTTAAAATGTCCTTATTATGTAGATATTCGTTAAGTAATACGCAAGAATACACGACGAAATTTGCATAATCCGATTCTCTCAGATTGTAACAACTTGTCTGTTCCTACCTTTCTTGCGGATACGTGCGGATAAGGACTATCCATATGTTTCTCACTGATTTTGACAATGGTTGACGGGAAGGGTTGCAGTGCTTTGTGAAAAACCTCTAGCCGGACCTGTCATATTTGTGGTGCCAAAATTTCCCACAATGAATGACATCATTTCTGCCCGTCAACGTACAGTTCATCAGGATACACTTCAATTCGGATTGCCAGTGCTTCACCCTTACATACGATTTTTCGAATGCCTGTTACATGTATCATATAGGCTAGAAATCAAAACATGGAAGGTGCCTGATGATAAAAAACAGGATATGGATATGCAAAAAAGAAAAATTTAGGCTGAATTTAAAAAATTGGGTTACTAGTGGACATTCCTAAGCAATGTACTGGTAACACGAATGACGGAAACACAGCCTGACGTTTTTTTTTTCAAATACAGCTTTATCTTCCGAAATCACAGGTACTGACGAAGAACTCATACAGCGCTTTTCAGTTATTTTACGTACAATAAACAGTGGGCACGAGATAAATGTTGATAATTTCGAACAATATTGCCTGCAAACTGCAGACCGTTTTGTTACTTTGTATAATTGGAATCATATGCAAACATCAGTGCACAAAATTTTAATTCACGGACCAGTCATTATAAAAGAAGCTTTGCTACCAACAGGAGAGTTGTCGGAAGTAGCTCAAGAAGCAGAAAATAAAGACATTCGGAGATTTAGAGACGGGTATGCAAGGAAAGTAAGTGCCTTAAAAGTAAATGAAGATTTATTTCACCGACTTATACTTAGCTGGGATCCATATTTGTCAAGCCTTAATTTGGTAACTGAAGATATGCGACCATTGCTAATATTAAATAAAGATGAAAATGAGGAATATGAAACGAGTAAACATCAAGAACCATATTCCGATGAAGATCCCCCATAACATGACAACTGAAAAATGTTTTTTATTTTTTTCTCTATACTTACATATTATCTGTAAATGTATTACCGAGTTTAGTGCCCATTCTATTTTAAAAGTTATTATTTCTCAAAACTGAAACTTCTATAAAATATAATCATAATAAATACATTTATAAACAAATGTGTTAAAATATTTGTATAAGATATATTTTTAGGTTCTCATTACTTTTTAAATATAAGGTCTTTTTAAGGGAGCTACCTGAAAATTGAATTTAAAAATACTTTCTCGTTTCATTCTTTATCAAAGGATGTAAAAGCCCATACAAACTGAAATCCATAACTTCATTCATTTGGCAGCTACAGGTTTTGATCGTAAATTTTCAATTTTTGACCACTGTGCGACGTAGCGTCCCTTTCCCCCTTTTGTTGAAGAGAATCCATAAAATGGCGGCACCGAATTGATAACTCAAGTGGTCCCTGTACTGTACAAGCTAATTCAAGGATTCAAAGTGGAATCTCTAGCTGACTAGAGTGAAGTAAAACATTGGAGATTAAGGTATTCTGTACGAAAGAAAGGTGCTAGATTGAAAGCATAAAAGTTCAGTTCATTGAAAGTCAGAAAGGACAAAAATATTTCAGTTTTGAATTGCATAAACAAGACTGTTTTAGTATTTAGTTAATAATTAAGAAACCTTTTGTAATATTAGTTTTATACTTGAACGAATGATGAATGATTGAAAGTTTTAGTCTAAGAATTGTACATAATTTCTATTTAACATAGAAAACACTGTTTATTTATCTCCATTATATTTAAATGCAATTTACACCTGCATTATTAAATTAGGTATATCAATACCGAATACATGTTTCAATTTATCTCACCACCCTATATTATACTGTCCATTAAAAGTGGTTAATTAAGATACCACAACCGTCTTTATCGTTTTAAGCAATAATAAAAGCACTTGTTTATCCCGACCAAATGTTTCTATCTATAAATTTATACACTAATTGACTTACGTTTGTCTTCGGAGCGCACTTATGTATGTAACAGGTTTTCTATTAGATCGTGATTTATTTTAGCCTTTTAACTATCACCCTGATTCGGTAGTTTTTAGCAAGAAACGTTTGACCCTTTTATGCTTTCGCATCGTTTCTTAGACGACTGGATTTGAAACATTTAATTAGACTAATATCACTTTTCACTTCTATTGCTTTACAATTCGATATTTACTTTACTTAGTTGAGTTACTGTTCACTGAGAATTCAAAAAGAATATATACTTATTCTTTTAGCTCGATTTAGAATATTATTAACTTGGCTTTGACTTTCTCTTTAAATCAGCAGAATTTAACTGCATTTTGGAATAAGAACTTAAAGAAACGAGCGTAGAATTGCTTAGCACTGTTGAACTCTTTTGGACTTAACTGACTGTGGTTTGGTTGGAGGTGTCGCTTTTATAACTTTGATCCCTCTACTATAGAAGGAGTGTCAGTCTCCTTCCAGAGGAGAAGAAACTCTTGGGGGAATCTCCGGAAAAGGGAGGACCAAGAGGAGGAGTTAATCGAAATCCATGATAGCTTCAGGTCATTGCCTCTGTCTGCTCGACAGGAAAGGCTGGGATCCTTTTGTTCGGCTACTTCCCGGAAACGGCGGCGGCCATCATGAAAGGGGTGGTCCGTGTATTTTACGCGAGTCGCGAACGCGACGCCCACGATCGAAAGGTAGGTCCACGGAACGCTATAGCCAATGAAAGAAAATTCGTAGTTTCGGTAGGATTACCGCGGCCTGCTATGAGCTAAAAGGAGATAGGCGTAGGATACCCCTTTCGCAGTCTATTGGTTTCGTACTGCAAGGATATCTCGCGCCCGCTTCTAGAGATCGAGGATCTAATTTTATCAGAAATGGACTTAGAAAAGCATAATTGAATAATTTAAAACGAAACGAAAATTCGTTTCGTTACACGGTAGTGTAGAGTGGCTTTGTTAGGAACTATGTGGCCTTGTTAGGAACTATGTGGCCTTATTGGGTTCTTATCTGATATTTTCCTCTATTTTCAGAAAATGCCACCCACACAAAGAGCAAAGAGCAAAATGGTCCGAGCAGCAGTTGAGAAGAGCACTGTACGGCTGTCTGTATAGGCATTCCCTCATAATACTTTCATTATGAGGGAATACCTATACAGACAGCCGCTAACTGTTATAATATTCCGAGACGAACCCTTCGGAATCATGTTAAAACTGGCAGTTTCACAAAGAAATTGGGGAGATCCTAAATACTAACCGACGAACAAGAAAATGAATTATGTCAACGTATTATTAGGCTGGGTAATATCGGAGTGCCCTTGACAAATAAAATTGTTCGAAAATCGGTATACACATTTGTAAACACCAAGAATATTAGACATTGTTTCAACCGGGAGAACGAAATGGCTGGCAGAAAATGGATGAAATTATTTTTGCCAGACACCCAGAAATCACCGAGCGAAAAGCTCAGCTTCTAAATCCAGCGAGGGCCCAAATGATGAAAAAGACTGTTTTAAATGACTATTTTAATAAACTAAAACAGATAATGACTGAAAAAAAAATTATTGACAAGCCACACTTGATTTTCAATATGGATGAAAAAGGTTGCAGATTGACGCTGCATAATCAGCAACGAATCCTCGCCAGAAAAGGTGAAAGGAGAGTCCACATAATTGCCCCGGAGCACGCCGAAAACGTGCCTGTGGTCGTTTGTGGCAGCGCAGTTGGTCAAGCCATATGGTCATATTTAAAGGAAAAAGGTGCAAGGACGAATGGAAAGAAAATATGGCTCCTGGAACTGTTATTCAAATGACACCTAAGGGCAGCATGACTACAAGTGTTTTTGTAAGTGGCTACAGCACTTCGCTACATTTAAACCCGAAGGAGATGTTCTACTGATAATGGATGGGGCGGCGTCTCACCTGGATATTTCTGTTTTTGAAACCGCAGATGTTTTGGGAATAACTCTGACGACTCACGAGCTCGATAAATGCGTTTTTCGCAGCTTCGAACTTTATTGGGACGAAGAAGTATTGCTGTATTGGATAACCTATCCTCAGAGAAAAATTACAAGAACTCGTTTTGGTAAGATACTGGGCGGTATTTACCCAAAAGCTATATCTGCGAAAAATTTACAATCTGCTTTTGAAGCCACTGGAATATTTCCATACAACCCTAATGCTATACCAGAAATTGCATTCGCTCCTAGTAGATTGTAGTATCGTGTCGTATCGTGCATCTCCCGCAGTCATCAAACAAATGAAGATGAGACGGAAGACTGTGGAGTAAATCCTCCTAACGAAGTAACTATGTTAAGCTGTTCAGAATCAGAAGAAGGATCCGATAGCAGTGATTCTGATAATGAACCATTCATTAATTTAGTTCTGTGGGAAAAAACATCTTTGGATAGTAACGGCAATAAAACTATGGATGCGATTGAACCGGAAACACCCGAATTAAAAACTCCAAGCACTAAACGGCGCAAAGCAATTAATTCAGCTGCTCAAGTCGTTGTCAGAGATTTATTCAGCACACCTTCCAACAGTTTCGAGATACCTTCCAGCAAATAAAATGCTGCTTCTTCCAGTTCTAAAGATAGGAATAAAAATTAAATTTCTAAAAGTAGGATTAAAAAGCAAACTGAGAGTTGGTACTGCTTTGTTTGCAAAGAGGATAGAATTTAGACATACCGACAGCACGGTGTTTCAGAGTCGATCTTGGTCGATTTTCTGAACAAAAAGAGATGTGCTCTTAGGCACTAAAATTTACCATAGGGCTAGTTCTAAAGTCAATTTGTAAATAAAACAAAAAGCTTTAGTATTATATGAATATTTTAATAAGTTATTTTACCTGAAAATAACTAGAAGCTCATAAATATACAAAATATAAACAATGAATTATTGCACGTAGTCAGTGCTACGATGTGAAAAATATCAGTCGAGGCAAATTTCGACCTTGAAAAATGTGACATAAATAATACTCTTAAAAACTAAAGCATTGCGTAAACAATTGTAGTACTAAACTAATGTATGGTTATAAACATAACCTTGAAACTATATACAGTTAAATGTCTGTTAGAGTTCCTGCGGAACAGCTGCTTATCAACTATGTTAGTTGATTTAGCCTTGATATAAAATACAACAATATACAAGCGATAATAACAGGATTAATATTACCTTAGAGTCCACCTATAAGCTAATATGTACACTATGAACACCATTGACGAGAAACGTTCAATGTTCAGGTTATCTTCTAACACTGGGGGGAAGTCACTTTGACAAAACACTTGCTAGGCCTATATCTAGCTTCTATGTACAATGTAGTTCGCTTTCTTGCAAATATGAATGACTGGATTGTAGTGGTTTTGACTGGTGTGCAGTTAGTGCATATTGGCATGACATGAATGCCTTGTGAACGCGGCTTAATGGTGCACACATGAATGATTAGTAAGTATGCTATGCAGGTAGCATAGGTAAGTTGAAATCCGCGTATGGGATGTAGCATTGTGATAACTTCTGTAAATTGGCAGACTAGTGCCGTTTAATCCTTATGTGAGAATAAGGCATAAGTGGGTATGCAGACTAGTGCAGAGTAATCCTTATATTAGAATAAGGCAAAGATTATAGCAATCCAGTGGTATGCTGGTAATATAGAATGTTGAAAATCCAATGGAAGTACCATTGGGGACTGCGCAGCGCATGGCACAGCCTTTGAGAGTTAAGAGATCAGTGGGTCTCCAAAATGGCAGTAGAGCCGCAATATACCTTTTTGTAGGTTTAGTACTAGAGATCAGTGGGTCTCCATATGGCAGTAGATGCCGAAAAAATGCCTTTTTGTAGGCTTAGTACTAGAGATCAGTCGGTCTCCATAATTGGCAATGAGATGCCCAAAAATACCTTTTTGTAGGCTTTGTGAGAATGTGATTGTAAACATGTTCGTTTACTTACTTGAGATTTAGAGACTAGGCTCTATTGAGTGTGGTGTGGTTCGAGACAGGGCTCGATTGTACAACTCCCATGGATAAGACCAATTGGGACGCCATTGCTCGGCGGGAAAATAATGGCATTAAATTTGCCAATAAATACCTTATTGCAGGCTTGATGTGACGATGATTATGCCAGGATATCACTATATCACTTGAGTAACAAACTAGAGATGATGAGGTATCAAAACGTGAAAACTTGCCGGCATGGCGCCTAGCGCCAGCCGGCTAGAAACGGGGGTGCGCCTTTTGCGACTTACATGGTCGAGGTTCAAGACACTACTTCTTACTCAATACTGAATTCTAGAACGTGGGAACTAGAGCCAGTGTTGCCGCTGGCATGAAATGAAATTATGTGATGGCTAAGCCAAAATTATCAGATTTTGATGTAAATTATGTTAAAACCTGAAGATGGCGTGACCAGCAAAATATATCTTCTGATTCGCTTTGAGGTTCGTTTTTTTGAAATCATCCGCCGATTCCTTCCGCCTAACGAGTCCTGGGCTTGCGCGCGCATCACAATGTTTACATCTATTTTTTTCACTTCACGCAAAAAAAACAGGTCTTGCCGCTGGATTCGAACCCGGGCCGCCGTGTCACAAACGCAGCATCTACCCATTGCGCCACGAGACCCGCTGGAAGCATTTCCTTGGATCATAAAGACATCTATTTGTCAGAAATGTATTTATGATGCGCGCGCAAGCTCAATACTCGTCAGGCCGGAGGTCTTGGGCGTATACTTCCAAAAAAAATATTTGCGATTCGCCGTTTATTATAATTTTTAATTTTATCCCCACTTACGCCATGGACAAATAGATGGCGCCGAAAACAAGGCGATCTTACAGTGGCTATGGTGATCTTACAGTGGCTTAAAAGGCACTGTAGGCTGTAGCAATACCTCCTAAGATATTGACTGTAGGCGATCTTAAAGTCACTGAATATGTAAAGGTTAATCTTTTTAGCTGCGTATCCACCAAAAAAACCATTGCGAGCAAACGTTTGCAACTGTTTGCAGTTCTATTATTGACAATCGTCTCCACCAGCCAATTATTCGCAAACAACTATACCCAAAAAAGCAAAGCGCCCACACAAACAACAAATCCTTTTGATGTACCGACACCGCTCGGAACACTACCAAGTGATTGCAAACGTTTGCTAATACGCGTGATAAACGTCTCCACCAAGCAAACATTGAGGTTGCAAACAATCGCAAACGTTTTGCGCGCCTGGTGGATACGTGCCAGATGTCTCCTACTCGAATCAGTGGCTACAGTGGCTCTATCTTGTATAGAACTACTGTATCGGTGGTTTTCTACTGCCTCCCTCTATGTTCAAGTAATAAAAGCTAGGCATACGGTTAGTGAATATTTAAATCTTACACATGTATAAAGCCACTGTATTTTATATCAAATTATATTTTTGGCATAATAAAGTGTCTGTTAAAATTATGTTAAAATTGATAATTATGCCATCGTCAAATTTTGTATCAGACTGCTGGCAAAATTATGTTAAAATCTGATAATTATGTGACAATCGGCAACACTGACTAGAGCAACTTGAAGAAGTTGTTAACGCCCCTTCTGGTGGGAGAAGATGCACCGCTTCGGGCATGTAAAGGGCAATAATGTAAATACAGAGATATTGTTTAAAAACTTAACATGACCGGTTGTCTAAATTAATATTATGAATTTTAATACAAATCCGGTTGAAATCTGCTGATTAGTTTTCATGAAATTTGAATATTAAAGATGTGAATTTTAGGGAATTTTAATTTGAGTGAACTGGCTATCCTGTAGGATGCGCCGTGATTGGTCGACTCGGTCGCCGGGGTATAGCGGGAAACGCTATGATTGGTCAGATGAGTTTAGGATGCGCGGCAGGCTCCAAATGAGTAAAGGTGGTTTACAACAGATGGCGGTAGCAATGCAGCCCGGATAAAGCGGGAAGCGCTATGATTGGTCGGGGGCTTTTTGAGGACGCTTAACGTTTAGCTTTTTAGCCTGCCGACGCAGTGGATAAACGTGGTAAACAAGAGATGGCGTTAGTAGTATCGCCAAGGTTTTAATTTGTTTGGAATGCGAGGACAGTGGCGTGGAAAGTTAGATTGTACAAAAATTAAATCGTTAGATTTGCAGACGTGTTCAAAATGGTTTTTGAACACACGGTACGTCCACGATGAATGTGTTGGGCTAGATAAAGGAGAGAAAAACAAGTTTGTTTGTCATGAATGCGAAAGTTAAAATCTATTCTAACTAAAAATGTTACGAAGAAAAAATGGTTGTTGTTTTTTTGAACCTTAATAGGTTTGATTTTCGTGTCCCAATAAGGCCACCTAAAAACATTCATATGAACCAAACCATTCAACTAAACTTTAAAAATCCAAAATTCTAGCATGTGGGAAAACCTCCACCCTTTCAGAGAGGTCATAAGTGTATCATTCCTGTAGGTGGCTTTATAAGGTACCTGGGTCACCCAATAAGGCCAATTTCACATTGCTGATAAAAAATGTATACTTCACAAATCAAGTGAAAAATTTAACATTTTTTCTGATAGAAGCAATATATCTGATGCCTGCTTATGTTAAATAATTTATACAAAGCTTGAAATAATATTTCTCTTGTAATGCTCCTTTGAACCTTAACGTGGCCTTAATTGGTTCAAGTACCTTATTCTATCATATCAGTTCATGCCCCTACGGAGGAGAAGGATGAAGACATCAAAGAAGAATTCTCAGACCAACTAGAAACAGCAATCATGCAAATACCTAAACAAGATATGATACTACTCTGTGGGGACTTCAATGCAAAGATTGGAAGAGAGCGAATGTACAAACCAACCATAGGCATACACAGCGTACACAACACCAGTAATGATAATGGTATGAGGCTCATCCAACTAGCGGCTAGCAATAACCTGCTAGTCAAGTCTACAATGTTTGAACACAAGGACATTCACAAACAGACTTGGCTATCAAATGATGGTATCACAAGGAATCAGATAGACACATTTTACTAGACGCGAGACATGCAAGCAACGTCCTTGATGTACGGAGCTTGAGAGGTGCAGATGCGGACTCGGACCACATCCTAGTAAGAGCAAAGGTGAGAATGCGCATCTCTAGCCACAAAAATAAAAGAGCGGAAAGATCAAATAGGTGGGAAGTAGGTAAACTAAAGGACGAAAGAACCAAAAACGAGTTCCAAAAACAAATATTGGAAAACCTTCCAGAAACCTATGAAGATAGAACGTAAATGAGATCTGGGGTACAATCATTGATTTGTATAGGAGTGGATCAGCAATAGCCACCTGTCGCACTATTCAAAAGTGGCAACCTATGGGCGAAAAAACAGGTTTCTGCGCATGACAAAATCGACGCAAAATGGAAAAACATAAACAAAGAAGATACCGTTTTGTCATGCGCACTAAAACACTTGCCGTCTCAGCAGGCGTCGGTCAGGATCCACTGAAAAAACTGATGTTTTAATGGCAAATGAACTCGCGCAATTGCCCTTTTTTCTTTTGTGGCAAGAGAGACTCCTTAATTTCAATGGCATTGCTTTTGCGCTAACCGAAACCAGTGCAATTGAGTCAAATTCACCGCGCATTTGCCCTATTATGCCTTTGAGCCAAATGAAATGCTTTTAAGTCAAATTAAGGAGTTTCTGGCCAAAGCCGTGTTTTTGTTAGCAAGTCGGTCTTTAGCACAAAATTACTGAATTTGGGCCAATTTCGCCGTGTTATTTATCCTATCCTGGGAGTGAAATGAGATGGTTTTATGTCAAATTCGGGAGCTTCTAGAACTAAATGCCATGCTTTTCGTAACGGATCTGTGCTTTTGGCATAGGTACATTCCGAGAGGCGTGGTTTCCTACACCTGGATGGTAGTCAGTTTCTCTTGAACATCGAATCGAACAGGTGCGTGTGTCTTTTCCATGGTGAATACATGATCATGGGTAATGTGAAAGAATTCTTCGCGATGTGGCGTTATCAAAATGTTAAGGTATGTAAGTTATGTACAGTTTTCTTCTATTTATGATTTCTTAAAAATTTATATGACAACAATGTTGTTTGATCAAAATCTTTCTTTTAACAAATCTACAGGTTTTATCGTGACATATACCTTAAAATTATACGTATATAATGCCGCTCTAAACTATGATTAGATAATAATTTATATATGTATATAATACACATAATAGTACATTTGTAGCGTAATAATATTAACCACTATAAACATTTTGAATTGTGAAGCTATCAGCTCAGAAAAAGTCATCAGATAACTTGCAAGCGTCCATCTTTTTTTCAATAGAATGCTGGTGTTTTGATGGAAGTTTCCAAAACCATTTCTGCTTATTGGCTAAACGCGCAAGCATTTGTAGCAAAGTCTTAGTTTCTGACATCAAAATCTTAGGATTTTGTTACAATTTCGTGAAAATTTTGAGCCCGGCTCTCTATCGCTTATATATACTCATGTCTTGTTGCTAAAATTAAGGGCCGATTTAAAAAAAATACATTATAATTTTTTAATTATTATTATTGGTTTAAATAAACTTATATCCGTTTGGGTTATTGTCAGATCCGCCCTTGGTTAAACTATGATTTCTTTTCTTGCAGCGCAAAACATTGACGGATTAGATATAATCAAATTATTACCAAAAAAAAAGAAGAAGCAGGCATTCTCGAACAAAATATTCTGGGAGATAAAAAATTGACAAAAGCTATCCAAAGCCTGAAAGATTGGTGATGGTAAATCAAACCTTCAGAACCTGATGTAATTACCAATAATGCTGAAGAAATTAGCTGGACCAGTGTTGATAATTTTTATTTTAAAATAGGTTTGGCATTGCAACTTTTTGTTGGAGATTCGGTATTTTCACTGTTTGCCAAATTCGTATTAGACAAGTACGAGTATATATAAAACTACTAAACAGTGATCTTTTAATTTTTTTTGTACCTTCAACAGGATCACTTTTTTGTCAAACATTTCAGTTCATAAGTGCTTCTGTTTATTTTCAATAGCTAATGTGCTTTTGCTGTTACCAAGTTCGTATTAGTATTACTTTTTTGTACCTTCAACAAAGCACTTTTCAAAGATTTCTCTTCATATAAGTGCTTTTGTTTATTTTAAATAACTCAAGTGTCTTTTACCTAGTGTAAGTTATTCTTATAAAAATGTCAAAATGTTATTTTTGTTTCATGAAAAGAAACTAATAAAACTATATTTCGATATTCCTCCTGTGTATCTCTATAAATTCTACCGACACCCACATTATATTTAGGTCATATATTTTTCCAGACTTTTTGATATGCACACATTTTAAACGTTATAATTGATTTGTTCTATTTTGGTAAGTTACTCTAAAATCGATTATCTTGAGAAGTATATAGGGCGATGTGAGATAAAGCCATGGCGAATTTCTCCTAAAAACATGCGAGCTCGTCTGTACAAGGCGATCAGTTATATGTGGACCTACTCAAAAACTTTTTTGCTAGTCGGCTTAAAAAGTTGTAAAATAGTTTTTGAGGGGTACATATAACTTATCGCCCTGTACGTATAAACTCGTATGCTTTTAGGAGAAATTCGACGTGGCTTTTTGTTGCAAATTCGCAATAGTTTTGTCGCAAATGCGCAGAGTTTTTGTAGCAAATTCGCAATGCTGTTTAGCAAATTCGCAATACTTTTGTCTCAAATTCGAAGTGCTTTTGTAGCAAACTCGCAGTGTTTTTTAGCAAATTTAGAATACTTTTGTCGCAAATTCGCAGTGCTTTATTAAAAAATCATAATGGACTTTGAAGACAGAGTTGAAACTTTGGCATAAAATCATACAAATTGCTGTGCTTTTATGACAAGAACATACCCTTTTGGAACAAGGAATTTTAGTCGTTTTTCCCAAATGTGTCCTGAATTTGCATCAATTGAGTCATGCATTTGGCATATATCAAATGCATGGCGCAATTGATTCAAGTGCGTACGCATTTGAGCCAATGAAATTGTTTTTTCAGTGTCGAACTTGGCTTTTGTCTTTGACGTGTTTTCGTTTTGACGGCGCGGCGTTTTGAGTTAATAATTCGAGTTCGATTCGAGGCAAAATACCCGGGATTTCCTATCTCAAGTAAGTCTATTTATTATAAGTATTACTTATTTATACCTTATTGTTTGTTTCACTATGCTAACTGGGGCCCATTTCACAATCGGCAAGACTCCTCTACAGAATATTTGGTGAAATAATCACTTTCGAAGTCCGGGCCTGCCTATTTACCTTCACGGTGCAACAACTAGCTCCTACTAATTTTCTAATGCGCAAGTCCAAATAGAAATCTCTTTGTTTACATTTCGCGGTCGTAAATTTGCCATGTTTGGTCTATTTATTGCTTATCCACTCTTATACAAATCAATGGGTACAATAGAGCGATCAATATCTAATGCTGCCAAGGAAATACTGGGTCCAACACAAAAGAAGAAGCATAAGAACTGGTTCGACGATGACTGTCGGAGGGTATTAGAACAGAGAGAAAAAGCCAGAATGCTAACAGTACAAGAGCCCAATGAGACAAACAGAAGATATCTCAGCGAAATAAAAAGGGACGCCAGAATACTAATAAGGACAAAGAAAAGGAAACATGAACAACAAATACTGGAAGAATTGGAAACCAATTTCAGAGGCAATCAATTAAAGGAATTCTATAGGAAGGCGGGCGAAGCAAAATCTAGATTCAGACCAAGAACAGGGAACACCCTGAAGCCCTGAAGAAGGATGATGGTACCCTAATTACAAATGAGCAAGAAATTATGACGGAATGGCATAACTACTTTAGGGAACTTCTCAATATTCAAGTAGACGACAACCAAAATGCACAAGCTTGCCACACAGCAGATTTTCCTGTATCAAGGCAGGCTCAAGAGATCGTATAGGCCATAATGTGACGTTGGAGATTTTAATTTCGAGAGGGTGAATAGCTTCAAGTATCTAGAAGCGGTAATAACGGCCGATAATGACATAACAGAAGAGGTCAAAGCCAGAATTCAGAGTGGCAACAGATGTATGTATGCCTTGGACAAAACACTGAGATCTAATCGTATTAGTAGGAGAGCCAAAAAACGAATCTACAAATCGATAATACGACCGGTGGTTATGTATGGCTGTGAAACGTGGACACTCACAAAAGATAGCGAACAAAAATTGAGAGTTTTTGAGCGGAAGGTACTCCGGAGAGTGTTTGGCCCGATGCTAGATCCAGCCTATCTTGTCCACAGACCTAGAAAAAATAGGGAACTGACTTAGTTGTACAAGGAACCCGATATTGTAAATGAGATCAAAGGGATGAGATTGAGATGGGCGGGACATGTCCAAAGATTACCAAACGAACGAACGGCAAAATTGGCATGGGAGAACTACCCCGCTGGTAAACGACCGCTAGGAAGACCGCGAATGACATGGCGCGATAACGTAATCAGCGACCTACGTACCATGGGATTCATATATTTGGAGTATTAAATATATGATGGGATTAGACTACGACCCTCAGATGTTGATGGACCGACAGGGGTGGAGACGCATTGTGCAGTCAGCCAGAACCCACATAGGGTTATAGAGCTACGGAAAGAAGAAGAAGAAGAAGAAGAAAGGACCCCGCAATATTTAATAATGGACACAAATTCTTAACAAAACCTCTCAGAGCCTCGATAATAAAAGGATTAAATATTTTTAAAGCTAATTTAACATTTTGCCTTTCTATAGATGATGGAAAGAGAGTAAGGGAATACCCATGTTTTAAGATTTTGTCTCGTTCTAGTTTATGAAGTTTTTTTACCACTGAAAACGAAGCACTTTTTTTAGCCTGTCTCAAAATCGGGATAGAAAAATGCTTGCTCAGGTTTATTTGGCTAATATTGTTAAAAATACATTTTAGTAGATGAGCAATAAAGGGCAATAGGATGGGGGAAAACTATACTAAGTTCATTCCGGAGTGAAAAATTACTCATTGCCTTGCTGCTTACTGCATTATTGTCGCTTAATGTACAAAATACTATGTAGCCAATTTCTTCCAAATTTTCTATTATGATCTTGATAAAAGTATATAAGATTTCAGAATCAAGTTTAGCTACAGGAGATATATGAATTACTTCTTTAAGGGTTGAGCTAAGACTTCTGATCATAAATGCAACTGCAGATGACGCTAAAGTATTGCTATTATTTACTGATGTTCTTACAGTGTTCTCTGCCTTATAATCCAAATATGAAGTTCATCAAAAAGCAGTTTTTTACTACACATTTTTACCTTTATCAGTTAAATATTGAAAAATGTTACGAGCATAGGTGAAAAAAAATGTCTTTCATCAATATAGGGATCAGTTAAGAATCTCCTATAAATAGATTTTACTGTGTTAGGATGAGGTAAAATAATAGGAGCATGATTATGCATAAATTTATAGGAATAAGGGCATATAGTAAACATTTTATTCTCATTGTTCGTACTTGAAGTGTTTAGCATCTGTGCAAAATCAATTTTCACAGTTTTAACTAACTGTGAATATTATGATTTTTGAAGTATTTTCACGGTTCGATTATGAAGTGTATGATCAAGTGTTTGTCAAAATCGTAATTTTATCTTTCACGGTAATATCGAATAATATTTTGAAAAATCGATTTTTTGACGTTAATCTCTAATTAATAGAATTTTTACAAAACACAATCAAAAATCAATAATTATAGACAGTTCTATCGGGTATTTCTGATATTTATCTAAACAAATACATGAAAATTTATGTGATAAAAAATGATTCTCCAATCTCCAGTGCTATATATTAGAACGTTTTAACACAATTACACTCACCCCTTGCACGCTAAACACACCCAACAAACACAAATATACGGAAAACGAAATTCGCGTCCTGTGGCCCATGGTTATTCGCCTAAGTCGCGCGGGAACAATCTATATAAAAATAATCCAGTCAATCACTTTCTTAACGAGCCGTCGAGTTTATTTTCATTATTAAAAATCCGTACAATAAAAATAGAATTAATAGAGACCGTTCGCAAAAACCAACGGGAGTCTTCAGAGTCTGGTCGACGCTGTCGACTACGGTACTATACGGTACGAAATGGCATCGGAAGAGGGGCGGGTGGGGACTATTGCCACCCACCACTACCCATCGCTCACTCCTGGATTGGAAATAAAACTATATTAAATATGTTTTTCCTTCAATGTTAATAGGATTAAGTACTACCCTACCGAAATGTTCTTAAAGTGTTCTATAATAAAATGAGAAATATGAGTACAGATAAACTATGTTTTTATTGAGTACCGCAATTTCTATGGTGAGTATATGGTTGCGATAATTTGAAAACGGCTTTAGATACCGTTTTTTATGATTCATGAGTTGTTATTATTAATTTATATTTATGAAATATATAAATATTCTTTCAACAGATCTGTTAGGTTACTATTTAGTTGATTACTGATGTGGCGAGGGTGGAGACACATTTTAAAGTAAATATTTTCAGTTAAGCGTTGGCCATATAAATAAATCAATACCAAAACACGAATTTAAGTAAAGACAGTATAGTATTATACAACTGGATCGTTGAAAATTAAAGGAAGAATGGGATTGAGTTTGCCGATAATGGCTGCGGTAATTAGTATTATTTTCTTGCATTTTTCTGAAATCGCAACAATTAATGTGCTTTTTAAGTGCGTGAAACTTGTACTTATTATTTCGTTGTATATTTAGGTATACAATTTATATTGTTAGGTGTACTTTCAAATACGTAAAACCCATATAATCTGGAATCTGGAAATGGTGAGAGGGTGGCCTTGAAAGACCATGACACTTGGACCCCCTGTGCGTCCTCCCTAGGTCAACCAATTCATGATTTATGCCTTAAAAGTCTTGTATTTCTGTCTGTAATGGAAACTATAAAATTTGGCCTAAAGTTTATGTTTTCTGTGTTCCAAAGGACGTAAGTTTTCGATAAAAATGGTTAAAAGCTATACCCCGAGATAACTTTGAGCTTACAAACAACACGAAACGCATTTATGTAGAGTGACCAGAGAAGAAGGAGCATCGATTTACATCAAGGACAATATCAAATTCCAAGATATAGGAAAATTTGAGACAGAGAAATCATTCAGCTAGGTGTGTGTACATGTAGGTAAATAAAACTTAAATAAGTATTGTGTATAATTTCACAGGCCGACAAGATTTTAGTAACACAAAGCAGATCTTTATTTTTAAAATGGAAATACCCTTCTAATAATAGGAAAAACATTCCTAAAGCCCTAACACGTACCACTTTTCAATAGCTCAATAAGACCCTTTTACATTTGCAGGTAGTCGAGCGGGAAGTCAATGTAATGAGGGGACGGTTACAAAGGATACATTTTATAACAGGAAAAGTACCTGAACTGTGTTGTTTACAATAGTAGACATAAAATTAAGATGAGAAATCAGTCTTCTGTTGAGTTTCGAAGTGAGAGGTTGTCTGTGTGTAGATAAGAAAGTGTTTTAAGGACGGAAATGTCGAGACAAACGCGCCGCAGTTGCAAAATCTCTCCTGACAAATTTTGTTATATTTGTGGAGATTTATGGTGAAATCACAAGCCAGACCATTTTCTGAAAGTGTTAAAAAAGGCTACTTGCTATATTTTGGTGTTTTAATTGGAGATCAAGACAGGCTCCCCATGTGTGCTGTGTTAGTTGTAGGGTACCATTGGTGCAGTGGATGAATGGGAAGAGAAAAAGCATGCCTTTTGAAGTCCCTATGGTATAGCGAGAACCCACTAATCATTTAGACGATTGCTATTTTTGCCTGATAAAGATTGAAGGTTAAAAGGGAAAACACAAGATCGACTATCCAAATTTGCGGTCTGCAATGCGACCTGTTCCTCATAATGCAGATGTACCAATGCCGATCGCAAAATGTTGTTTTGGAAGATACTGGAGACAACGCATCATTAGGCAGCTCCGAAGAACAGTGCACCGACCCTACCTTTACACAAGAGTCTAGGGAACACACAAGAGGAGTTCCAAAAATGTCTTCCGTATTTCAGATTAAGCAAAAATAATCGAAACTAACTTTAACTATCCAAACAAGCGCATTGAGATGAGCGCGCTACCCAAACTCACCCAAACTAACCCAAACTAACCGAAACTAATCCAAACTAACTCAAACTAACCCAAACCAACCCAAACTAACCCAATCTAACCCATAACGATCCCAAACTATCGCGAACTAAACCAACCTAACCCAAACTAACGCAAACTAGCCCAAACTAACCCAAACTAACCAAAACTAACTCAAACTAACCCAATCTAACCCAAGCTGACGCAAACTAATCCATAACTATCCCAAACTAACGCGAACTAACCCAAGCTAACCCAAACTAACCCAAACTAACGCAAACTAGCCCAAACTAACCCGGACTTGCCTAAAGACGAGTTCTATTTCGAGGTCAAGTTCCCCGATACAAAGAATTTCAGATCCCAGAAAAATGAAAATTTTCAGACGAACTTTACATTTTATCGAATACCTACCTTATTTGAACTATCGAAAAACTGTATAGTGCGCCAAGCGAGTGAACCTTAACGACGACTGAGGGGGGTAGAGGACTAGCACGTAAAAAATCTTGCCTTCCCATAGTCGCACGAGGTTATTCTTACCATATTATTGTTGATAATATTGATTAGTTTAAGACGTTAAAATGAATTACAGTTTTTTTATATTACAGTCTTATAGTACAAAATATGTCATATAATAATATCTTATTTTTATAATAAGGATAGTATTCTATGATATTTGTTGTATGTATTACAAATCAATCAAATCATGCATTACATAAATATGTAATAATAAGTAGAATTCGTTTCCCGATGGTTTTGTATTTACGTCATCGATGACGTCGCTTAATTTGAAAAAAAAAACGGTTTATCGTAGCTAATTCATATAAATTCTCTAGCGTTCAATTTTTGTATTAAAAGTTAGGCAATATTGAAGCAAGTATGTTCTAAAACGCTCTTTATAGAACGTTCGGATTTGTTTTGTAATAAAAATTTGAATTTAGAGAGTTCAGTTAAGAGAGTTATCCGAAATATATAAAAATTAGTTAACCGCGTATAATAATCACCAAATGCAAGAAAAATATAAGAAAAGTTAAAAATCGTCAAAGATATCCTCAAATTAAGGGTCTGATGATATATAGGTTGTGTCGATTTTGCAAATTTTCTTTTTTTTTTCGCTAGAAAAAGGGTGTCCTATAGAGTAGCTTAAACCAAAAAAATCGGAGGATTTGCCACATTTGAGCCGAAAAAATATCCGTGTTTTGAGCCTAAATTGCCCTAGAAGGGCAAACTTCCACTACGACTTTCCCAGGTGTCACGTGAAAATATTGAAATTGTAACGTGAAAATAATGAAATTTTAGTAACCGACACCGGGGACCTGGCACAGTGTTTCCAAAAGTTGCACATTTTCTTATGGGGAATAACAGTGTTGTTTACTATTTAAGTATATTTAATATTCCACTTCACGCATGACCCTCCGCTCTCTTCGGGGGCGCAACCAAACAAAACTAACCCAAGGCATGCCGGAAATAAAAAAAAATTGAAATTTGTCAGTCGAAAATGCAAATATTTTTTAGTTTGTTTTTCCTCATTTGGGAATGTCTTGGATTAGTTTGGGTTAGGTTTGTTTGGTTACGCCCCCGGAGCGAGCGGAGGGCCATGTATGAAGTGAAATATTTGACGAATATATACATACCTACAAAGGAATAGTGTAATCGAATGAGTGTCTCTTTCATTTCGATGTATGAATGCAAATGCACATTGAAAAATCATCAACGCAGCCACGTTTACCATACGGCGGGCAATGATATCATTATGGCAGGATCGACCATCCCTTCATCTTCATTCAATCGGACTACTGGGGGTCTTGGCCAACAGCAATATGTCCTGGCATGACCACGTTGCTAACGTCTCAAAATCAGCCTCCCAGAAGCTTGGTACGCTATTTCGCAACAAAGAATGTATACACCGCAGCAGTTGCTCTTGCTTTACAAAGCGCAAATAAGACCGTGCTTAGAATATTGCTCACACATCTGGGGTGCCACGCCAGAGCACACCCTAAAGCTACTGGATTCCGTTCAGAAGAGAGTTGTGCGTCTCGTCGGTTACCCTGAATTGACACGGAATCTGGATAGTCTGAAAGACCGCAAACATGTGACCGAGAAATCCCTGTTTTACAGATACTTTTACGGCAGATGTTCCCAGGATTTGGCCCTCCTTATCCCGCCCCTGACAACGCCTGTCAGACAGTCAGGATAGACGGCAAGAGCGCACCGGTTCGTCGTACAACTGGAAACACCTAGAACATCGCTTTACAAGAACTCCTTTGTCTGGCGCACTGCATCACTGTGAAACTCACTCCCAGGACGCATATTCGGATGTAGCAAGCAAGATGTCCATTCGACTATGCCGAACGTTTCTTCATATGAGACGTGCACGATAGCATTTAGTCGTATGTCGTGACTGTTACATAGAATCAACAAATAAGTCTTCAATTATTTAAGCACTTCATGCATGGCCCTCCGCTCGCTTCGCTCTCTATACGGGGGCTCAACAAATAGAAACTAACCAGGTGCTAACCAAAACTAACCCAAATTTTTTTTTAATATTTTGGGTTAGTTTTGGTTAGCACTTGGTTAGTTTCTGTTTGTTGAGCCCCCGTAGCGAGCGAAGCGAGCGGAGGGCCATGCATGAAGTGTTAAAATAATTGAAGACTTATTTGTTGATTCTATGTAACAGTCACGACATCTGACTAAATGCTATCGTGTACATCACATATAAAGAAACGATCGACATTGCCGAATGGACATCTTGCCTGTTACATGCGAATATCCTCCCAGGACATCTGTTCCCCTAACTAAATATTCAAGAACCGTGTCAAACAACATCTTCGCACACACACCGCTCGTCGAGCAATATAGGATGTGCTACTGCCATAAAAAAATCATTCACCTAAATAAAAAAAGAGTAGAGACACTTATAGCACAGCTTATTCACTACCAGCTAGTGAACTCTATCGAAATCGGAAAGGTGGTGTGTCGGGCACTGTGCTCTGAGCGGTTCAGTTCCACAAATGAATTTAAAATGAATTTTCGCTTCAAAATACATGACAAATTCGTCCGAAGCCTCGGCTATCGCCCTGAGAGGTTCGGAAATTTCGGATTTTTGTACAATTATTGTGCGTTTTAAAATCATTTTTAAACGGATTTTGACGATAAAATAGTTATTTATGCAACAAGTGTGTAAAGTGAATCTTTTTTTATGAATGGGAATATTGATAAAAAAAATTAATTGAAATCGAAAAAAAAGGGTACTTTACACATGAGTAGCATACAAAATTTTTTCTACTACCGAAAAATATATGAAAAAACAAAAATATTATTAAATTACTTTACGCACTAGTGCGTAAAATAACTTATTTTACGCACTGCACATTAAAAAAGCCTATTTTACGAATCTTAGAGAGTGCGTATAGTGAGTACTTTACGCACGGTAGTATAAAAAGCATATTTTAAATTAAACGAACTGTCAAAAGTTTTATTCAGATGCCCAGGTGTTTAAAACAATATTAAGTCATGACCCTCTTCTAAAATTTGCAAAACTTGGTTATTGACTTTCCCAAATCAAAGGATGCCGCCGCAAGATGACTAGCTGGTAGTAAATAAGCTGCGCTTATAGCGCACCATTTTTCTAATGAATTTTGCTAACGAAACTACAGTAAACGTCTGGCAAAGTGTGCCTTCTTAAATATCTTTGTTTTGGCTATTGTGACAGTTGACAGTAAAAAGGAGGATGGATATTTACAAGTAAAATTTAATTTTGTCTAATGGGGCTATGCGTCGCTTTAAATTAGGACCGGAACAAAACGTAGGTCTCTCGTTCGACGCAAATGTATCCTAGTTAATATTTTCACCCGACAATTGATGTTGAGATGTGTTTTGTCTATATTTTTAGTGCTTTTGTGAAGTGGTGCTGAAAATTTGTGTCAAAACTCGAACTTTGAGGGCATTTTTTCAGTTCAAATGTAGCGGATCTTCCGATTTTTTTGGCTTAAACTACTCTATAGGAACCCCCTTTCTAGTGAAAAAAGAGAATTTGCAAAATCGACAAAACCTATATATCACCAGACCGTACAAACCAAATAATATAAATAACCACACAGTCCGGCATCGGCAATTTCCACGCCAATGGCTAAAGCAAGTCGCTGCCGAAATTGTAAAATATGTAAAAAAAATTAGGTGTTGGTCTAGGGTCAAAGTGTATTTAATATATCCTGCGACCAATCACGAATCTGCCTCCCGCTAAAAACCAAGTAAACGTCGCACGTTGCCTATTGTCGCGTATTTTAAATAGCTTGAAGGCGAATAAAATATAAATATTACAAATATTATAGTATTCCGTATTTCCCTGTGTAAATAAAATAGTAAATAATAGAAGACAGTAGTATTAAGGAAAATAACAAAATTAAGTATTCAAGTAGGAAATTTAAATATGTAAATTCACTATAGGAAACTAGACAGAAAATAAATTAGGATTATTGGGAAAAAAATGTGGCAGCATCTAAATATGCGAAGACATTTTTTGCCCGCATTCTTTTCGTCCGGGTTCTTTCATTTGGCAAACAGTATAGGAACTCTTCGATGGATCTTAAAACGACGCAAATACTGGCGCAAACCGGTTTGAGATACCTCTTTTCGTTACCGAGAAAAAGGCGAAAATATGAAAATCACGTTTGGTCAATTTAAAAAAAAAGAAACGTCGCGTCGTACAATCAAACTGGATACGACACACTATAGTACCCGATGAGACCCATATTTTTCCTATTTAAATTTTACCTCTAACTGTTACCGTTTTCGAATTATAGCCGATTTTCTGAAAATCTCGATTTTTTTAAGCCATACCTCTGAAATTTTCGATTTTTTTTAAATACTCGTTTTTATGACGGAATCGATTAAAGTGGTCCATTTATAGTTCGCCCAGCCGTTGTTGACCCTCGAAACGCATGCAATTGCATGCATTTCGAGGGTCAACATACACATGTCATTAACGTAAAAATTAAATTTTAAAAAATCCTACACGTCGTCCAAAATGGCGATTTTCCGTTTTCGAAATCGATGGGGCTCGATTACGGGAAATGGGTTCGTCGAAACGAAAATCATGCAGAATACTTTTTTTTAAGTCCAATACGGAAGGGTGCTTCTTGGAGGGTCTCGTTCGGCCATCACCAAAATTCGACCTCAACCGGCTCCTATCGCGGAACCTATTCGCGGTAGGTACCCGCCGACGTTATATTCGAACTCGGCATCGTCGAAAACCCCCCTAACCCGAATTTGAACCCATTCAAATCCCCTAATGAGCCCTAGGTCCCAAAAATTTTGTTATCGTGTATAGGACCACCCGGCGAACAAAATTGACCAAACTATGATTTTGGACGTCGCAAAATATCGGCCCCTAAATGGAGCGCCTAGATTCCAAAATAATTTTAACGGTTTAAGGGGCGCCCGCCGAACATCCCTGCCGAACGTCGACTCTTTCTGACGTCAAATCGCTTTTTTTTTCTTTCGCACAGCCTAGCCCCTAGGGGCCTCGACTATTTACTGTCCAGATTCGGTCGTCTCATCACCGTAAACCCCCGACGGACTCCGACTTGCCTAATTCCTTTTCGGAGCTCCTCCTGTGTGTTCCCTAGACTCTTTATACTTTTACTTCAGGTCCCAATTCCGGCGAGCCACATTTAATTGTTCAAAGTGAGGTATATGATTTAGTACGTGATTTGGGGTTATCAAAGCAACAGTCAGAACTTCCTGGTTCTCGCCTTCAGGAATGGAACTTATTAGCCAACGAAACGAAAATTACGAATTTCAGAAAAAGAAAAGCTCCGTTTTCTGCATTCTACAGTATGGAAAATTCGTTGTTTTTTTTTTAAAGTGTTCAAGCCATTTGAGAAAAAGCTGTTCATTGCTCCAGCCACTTTTTGAACAGGAATAAATTGCATTAGGTTAGGAGGTCCATTA
The DNA here is from genome assembly GCA_016904865.1 of Pissodes strobi. NCBI lineage: Eukaryota > Metazoa > Arthropoda > Insecta > Coleoptera > Curculionidae > Pissodes > Pissodes strobi. The sequence goes on along the minus strand of JAEQML010043677.1, from coordinate 30,863 downwards.
TTGGTTAAGGTAGGTATTTGTCATTCTAATGCGGGGAAATATGAACATTGGTGGCACGTAGCAAGTTCCAGAAGCATTGAAACAGCAGATAACAGTAACCGTTTTCCCTCTTTCGCCAAATGTCTTAGCGGCAAATTGTTTAACCCCCTTGGGCCCAAGTCTCTTGCATGGCTTCCGTACCGTAGAAATTCTAGTTTCGTCTACGTTGAATATTGCATTCTCCTTAAACTTGAATTTGTCGTATAATTTCTGAAGATTTTGAAAGAATATGGAAACTTGATCTTTGTTAAATGCTGAGATTCGATTGATGCTAGTGGCTTCCGGTTTTCTTAGTGTTATCTCTGGGTTTCTCTTCAGGAATTCATAATACCAGTCTTTTCCGGCCATCTTTAATTTAATCTTAAAGTTGTGTTTTATCTGGTTGCGTTCGGCAAAGGAAAAAGCTAATTTTCTGAGTTGAACTTTAGTTATTCCATAATAAAGTGTTGCCAATTTAAGAACGTGATCTTTTAACGCCTTTTCTTTAACGGGTGAAAATACACAGTAGGTACTTGCCAATATGTGGTCCTACAATATCAACTCCATCGTCATATGCTTTTTTTCTCTTTCGTATAGAAGACTCTGGTATATTAAACCTTCTACCAGCCTGTCGTATTGATCCTTCATTTTCAACAAATTTTATAGACCGCATCATGGTTTCTGGGGTCCATTGCGCCTATTCGGTTTTGCGTTGGTATTTCGGCAACTGCAAAATATCATGATTGATTATTTAAAACGCAATGTTAGCAATGCTAGATAAATTGCGGTTAATCGTGCATGCTTGAGGATAATCGTGCGCACTGCGCCCCATTACCCGAAAGTGGCAGATTCACTTTTTAATTTCATAAAACAATAAAAAACGTGTTTTTGCATAAACTATACATATCAGTGTTAAGGGGAGTCATTATGCAATGTATTAATGCACTCGATTATTAAAAAATGCAAAAATGGAAATACTTACGGCTTATTTTCTCGGAGACACTTGCTAGTATACGACATACGTAAACAACAATGCGGCCATTTTGGATAAGTAACGTAAAGCGATCGATCTGATTCATATGATAGTACATAGGTTTGTCAAGAGATGGCGCGTGAATGACGATTTCGAAATTATATCAGCCGGGTGTGAAAATAAGGGCATGCGCACGATTATCCGCTGCGCACAATTATCCGACTTTCCCCTAATTACTTTGCAAGAGGATCTCGTGCCAATTTTGGCAAACTTAACAAATAATGTACTAACTACCGGAATTTTTCCACAAGAGCTAAAGATAAGCAAAATAAGTTCAGTATTTAAATTAGGAAACAAACACTGCATGAATAACTATAAACCTATTTCTATCATAAGTGTTGTTGGGGAAACCCCCCAACACGTGTAGAAATTATCGTTTTTCACCGTATAGTCTGGTGATAACACCCTGTATGTATATAGTATTAATGAACCGTAATTAAACTCAAAATAGATTTATTTCACCCGGGGTGCAACCCAATTTGTGCACTTAAATTAGCATTTGTCCATTCTTCAATACCCCTTAGTCCAAACCTGGATGGTCGATTCTATCCTATATAGCTAAATGCCATTTTGCCATTTCAATTGGGTTCAATTCAAGCGTTTTCAATTTAATATATTCGTATCTTTGTCAGTAAACAGCAATGTGTCAAAGAAAGAAAGAAGTTGTTTTCTCCCTCTCAGAAAGACCTCGTTTATGCGTTGTGTAACGTAATTCTTTATGGCCAGAAACTACGTAGCATCTCGGCGTACCTGAGTTGAAGAAACTGTAAAATGGCGTCTGCAAATTTGCAGTAGAGAAAATCCATTCCAATCCCAGCTATATGAATTCAATGTTTGAATTCTAAAAGGCTACCCCTAAGTACGACAATATTGGAAAAACGATAAAATCAAGGTATTTTGTCGAGTAAAAGGAAAGCTTAAAATTTAAAGACAAAGTTCCATCTTTAAAGTAACAAATTAAGGCTTTTTAGTAACTATTTTAATTAAGCGCCCTTTTGTATTTAGTTTTTATGTGAGTGAATGATCGAATGCATGGAAGTAGATTAAGAAGTATTTAAAACATTGTACTTATATTTTTTACATCAATTGCAAATGCATAATTGCATTATTAAAGTGCATTAACATACCTATCGAGTTTCAATTCACATAATCTTCGTTTAAAACCCCAACACCCTATTTTTATACAGTCCACTCCTTTAATTGCCTGTAGTTAATTATGCAGTTAATTGCTACCTTCACCTTTGTGGTCAAAATAAGTTAATACAATTAATTTGTTTGTACCGACCAAGCGTATTTTCAAAAATTGTGGAAAAAACATTAAAAAAGAGATTGCTATCATTTATCGATAAATACATACAGATGGATGACTTTCAATATGGTTTTATTGAAAACAGCAATACATTGAGTGCAACGGTTGACCTGGTAAATTACATAACAAGAGCATTGGATGATAGGAAACTGGTGGTGGCGGTGTTTTGTTGATTGAAGGAAGGCTTTTGACGTCGATAGTATTGATTTACTTTTAATAAAATCGACAAATCTGGGATTTAGGGGAACAATATTCAGTCTAATCAAAACATATTTATTTAGTAGAAAGGAAACTAAGCAGTGAAATTTTGTCTGGCACATGTGGTGTTCCACAGGTGTCCATACTTGGGCCACTGTTGTATTCCTTCTATGTGCTTAATTTAAAATGTGCAAATCTTCAAGCACGTTATTTTACATTTGCTGATGATAGAGTGTTAGTGTATACGGGAGCGAAGGAAACAAATCCTGAATCGGGAAGTCAATGCCGAAAAATATATAAAATATATAAAGTATCAAATTTCTTAATGTTCAAAGCACCAAAACACAACTATCGATGGTTTTAAAACATCCAAAAATATCACTAAAAAAACCTAAAAATACAACGAAAAGATAGAAGATGAAATGACAGCAATGGCAAAACGAAGGCCGATCATCGCGCAGCAACGTCACAGCGATGATGATGTGGGTGTTGGGACCGCGGGGCACGGGGCGATTTTAAGTAAACATATGCTCTTATGGGGAATAACCATCCCTCTCTAGTTTATTATTTTTATGAAATATCTTGTTTTTGTTAGTCCCAATCTTTGAATATATTCAAAGGTCCCAATGCTTATAATTTATAACCTGTGGGTTGATGACGCCTCTGTCGGTAATGCGACGTTATCGCATCTATATCTGAAAGGTCTATCGAGCATCAAAAGTAAATCCCTATTTCTTTCGAGAGCGTAAACTGTCTATTTATGATATTATAATCATAAATGTAATCCGCCGTTCATCCATATTTGCATTCTTAATGCATCGCTGTATCCCTTGTCACTTCTTGCATATTGTTAGAAGGCATTCGATGATGCAATCCAAGCCAAGATAGCATATTCAATATTCAATAACTAATCATATATTTTATCGCCCATATATTTATGTCTTAAGCCAATCCCTAATTATTCTAAAACTAATATTATACGTGAATACAATGAAGAATAATTGAATTAATTTATTAATATCTGAAACTGAAAGTATGTTTTGTTTTTTATTCTTAGTCACTTTAACTTAAGTATACGACGCTGACGTAATCAAAAAAGGTGTTCTCCTCTCATTTCGTCCATCCCCATTACATGGGAAGCACATCCCGGTGCCCCTTAGAGTTTTTCATATCAGTTAATTTTTTGCCTTTTGCTAACCCAAACTAGCTTTTGACAAATAAACGTTTAACTATTTTAAATAATTATTATATTTTTAGATTATTAAATATAATTATAATTGCTAGGCATTATTAGCCTCATGAATATTTGGATTAATTTTTAGAAAATATAAACACGAGTAAACTGAAGTTGTCATATTTAGCCTGAATCAGATGTCTGTATCTACAAACGACCACGCATAGGAATATTTAGTCAGGAACCGTTTACCTATTAAAAACATAATCGTTACTAACATTGACAACGTTGTGTTCGCTAGGATCTGTCATTGTCATTTGTTGAATCTTAGACAAGGAAAGATAGGGGTCGCGCAATTGCTGGAGTTAAACTCTTGGCATTGTAACATGGCGCTCTGACACGGTCGTAAATATGAATCAAACAATTGAATAAATTGTTTGCTTAAGGGAAAATTACTAACTACTATTAAAATTTTGTATTAACTTTTAAACCTTTAAAACAATTTTGTATTAACTTTTAAACCTTTAAAACAAACCAAATGCCTGGAGATATTTCCGTTGTTTAGCTCCAAAAAATGGCGGTTTATGTGACTCCGAAAATGAATGCTAGTCTTTCTTCTCTAGTCTTCTCTATGGTTTTGAGTGTTCCCTATATAGCAGAAATATTAACACCCCTTTCTGAACGCGTTTCCCCCTATAACCCTTATCTATGGTTGGGACCATTGGCGTATAACATCCCTCTACTTTGAAGTTCGATTAGTTACTTTAAACACTCGTCGTTAAATCTGTGTTTTGAATGTGTCAATGTCAGTATGATATTAATAGATATGTGATATCCAAAAGACTGATTAATTTAGAATAGTAACTAGTGACCTTATACTCTGATATTTTGATAGACATGTGATTTGATTCTGCCCTGCCATTTAAATACACCGATCACGTGGCTGTCAAACTTTCAGAGTAAAGCTGCATTTACATTCAATTTGAAGTCCAAGTCAAAGTGCAATTCGCAAATATGTCATTTACATTGAACGAATTTTTAGGTTACGTAATTATACGTATGGAATGTTTTCTTTTGTGTTGTAAATTGCCAGATAATTACAAATCATTTTTAAGAACAGTTCCTCGTTGAAATCATTTTTTTTTAATTACAGTGCCTTCAAAAAAAATCATTTTCATCAAAGTGGGGCCCTTCAAAGTCCATTTTACATGTGCCCGAGTTGTTTGATACAAATGTTAATTTATTCCAACACAAAATTGAAATTTACCTAATCCATAGATAAATTAGACCTAACTTAAACAAAGCAACATTAAGAATATTAAGATAAACAAAAATAATCTAACCTACAAATTTATTTTCTGCTTGCGTTTGGCAAGCAGCTTGACAAAATTCAAAGTGCACTTCAAAGTCAACTTCGAATTTTGTCCAATGTAAATGCTACGTGCTGTCACCATATGACAAGCAGGCAAATTTCAGCTTGAATTTGACTTCAAATTGAATGTAAATGCAGCTTTAATCAAGATGGCATTATCGACCACCGAAAATGACCAATCGGAGTGCAAAGTAGTGACCCTAAAACTTTAAATACGCGAGATAAAGGGTTTGTTTACAATATAGTGTGCAGTGAGTAAATTTGCGACTATTTTACTAATCCCCATTTCTAAATCTAATGATTGAGGATTCTGATAATAATAATAAAAATAATTTAGGATAAAAAATCGATTTTGTTCATTCATACCTACATAATAGCATATATAGGTACTATATTTGAAAAAATAAAATTTATGTGCCTCACCTTTTAAACACACAACTGAAGTGAAACTTCTGAAAAAGATATTAGGAATTGAGTTTTTATTTATTTTTGAAGCTTTTTTTTCTCACCTTTTGCCCCCGGTTTCGACACTTTTTTAATTTTATTTTAGTTTTTTTCTTACTTTTTTTCACCAAAAACCGCGCTTCTCTAACTTTTTTTTTCTATATTTTTGAAATTTCATGTTTAAAATTTCAGGAAATATATGAATTGTTAAAAATTTCAAGAAATTTATGAAATGTATTTGTGAATATATGAGAGAGAAGTTCTTATAAATTTTTACAGAGCTTATAAAATCTATAACCTTTGTTCACAAACCCTAATATATTCTAATTTTCCACATGAAAAAGCAATTAAAGAAAAATGTATTTTTATTTTCTTTCTTAATAGAAAATAATAAACAGATTCTTTTAACATAATAAACAGTAAAAAAAAACAACACTTTTTAGTTAAATACGACAATACGAGGTCAAATAATAAGTGTTTTCTCTTAGGCGTCAGTCGTCACTCATATCACTATACTCTTCTTGGTCATTAATGTCATCGTCTTCCATCTCTACCCCTACCGCCTCCAACTCTCTTCTTCCATATCATCATATCGATCTTCATCAATAATATGGCTCTCTACTCTACTTGCGCTGTTTTCAGCGTTGGTGTCGGTATCTATAACAATTTGGTTCGTATATAAATTGTATATTGCATGATGTATGGAATGAAAAAACTCAAATTTTGAGTTATTTTGATTTTCAATCCTTTCTAGAAGCCGCTAGAACTTAATTTTATAGCCTGAGCAGTGGTTAGTCTGTTTCTTAATTTTTGGTGAACTCTTCCAAAAGTACTAAAAGTTCGTTCTGTAGATGTTGAAGAGGTAGGCATGGAATTGATTCTAATTGCCACTTCTGCCAATTCTTTTCCATTAATTCTTCCGTTCCCCTTCCAACAAGTAATTGGTTCAAAATGGTCGACAGTTTTCCATATTAGTTCTTTTGCCCAATTTTCATCTAGGTTTTTTTTTACCTTACAAATGTTTGCCTATTCTCTCCACTTATTCATAAATTAGAGCCGTTTGCTCTGGCTGCAGGGTGTAAACAGTACAAGTGCTAGTTTAGTGACCCTCACGAAGCTGAAAAACCTAAAGGAAACTGGAAAAACGGTCGACGTTTCCAGGAACAAATCTGCCCCCGTTGTCAAGAACGAACAAATCTAAAAATGAAAATGGTTAGTAAATACAATAAACAGTAAAAACAAGCGGCTCTAATTTATGAATAAGTGGAGAGAATAGGCAAACATTTTTAAGATAAACATGAATCTTCACAACAATATATATTTAGTCAAACTTGATAAGACCGTAATAGGATCAGTGCCATTCATATTTTCCGATAATTTATCGATGAAATTCATTTTATTTAACTTTCAACGGGCAAGCCCAATAGCATACAAAGATCATAAAATACTAACTAGTATGCAACAATCTAAAGATAAAAATATAAGTATAAATTGCAAATATTAATAAAACTACACTATATACCTATTAGCTACCTACATGACTAATTCCATTCTAAGTACCTACTTAAACATACACTTAAGAGAAAACAACAACAAACACAAATATGTCATACATTAAAGTCCAAAACAAACACTAGAATGACTGAAGAGTCTTTTTTATTTGGGGTAGAGAGGAGTTAAAAATATCTAGTTGTGAAAGAGATCCATTGGCAAGAAACATTGCACGGTTAATAGCAGTGTGTTGACCGTATGTAGTACGATGTCTCTCCAATGAAAAGTCACGAGGTTGCCTAAATATTCGAGACGGAATATTAAAATTCACAGCCAAAAGAAGCTCATGAGTGTGTCAAACGTGTCTCTCCTTTGCTCCAATGTGTGCAGGGATAAAATTTGCCGAATTTGTTGATAGTCTAAACAATCCGATGGAATGCCGAGTTTATAGCCTATATATCTAAGAAACTTATTCTGAACTCGTTCAATTGAATTTATATGTGTTCTGCAATGTGGAGACCAAACACAGCTATTGTTTTCAAGTTGAGTCCTCACCAGAGATGTGTATAAACACTTTACAGCCATTATGTTTTTAAAATCCCTAGTTTGACGCTTCACAAAACCCAGCATTTTCAAAGCTTTATTACAGCATGAAGATATATGTTTAACAAATGTCAATTTTTGATCGAATATGACTCCTAAGTCCCGTATGCTATGGACATTTTGAATTTGTTCTTCATTCACAAAATAAGCATTTTGATGAGATAGCGTTTTTTTTGAGAACTGAATATACTTACATTTGTTGCCGTTCAATGTCATTTGATTCCTGACACACCACTCCTGGAACCTCATAAGATCATCCTGCACCTCTCTGTCAGTATCCGTTGAGTTTGTAGATTTAAAGATTTTTAAGTCATCTGCATATGGCAAAAAATTACAATGTTGGAAACAAGAACCTATATCATTAATGAACAGAATGAATAAAAGTGGTGCAAGATGACCTCTCTGAGGCACCCCAGAGGTAACATTAATGCTTTCAGAGTTAAAGCATTTCACTCTAACTACCTGCTTTCTGCCTGTCAGATAAGAATAAAACCATTGAAGTAGAGACCCAGACAACCCATACATTGCAAGCTTATCAATCAGCAATGCATGGCTCACCCTGTCAAAGGCCTTGGAAAAGTCAGTGTAGATTGAGTTAACCACTTGACCAGACTCCAAGGCTCCTGACAGAGCACGCTCATACAGTAGCAGATTTGTCGCTATTGACCGTCCACCAATAAATCCATGTTGCTCCTCTATAATGACATGTTTGAACTTTTCCTTCAGAAAATCATTCACGAGAGACTCAAAGATCTTTGGAAAGTGAGATAGTAAGGTAATAGGACGGTAATTTTCAACATCCCCTTTGTCACCAGTGTTCTTAAATATTGGTCGAAGATATGAACATTTCCAGGACTCTGGAAGAATGCCACTGGAAAGTGATTTATTAAATAGTAAATACAAGGGCCTAGCGAGAGCAAAAGAATAGCTCCTAATAAAGATTGGGGGAATCCCATCAGGCTCTGGACCCTTATTAATATCAATATGATTTAACCTGTCGAGAACTTCACTGATTGTGACATGAAGGTTGCTCACAGAGACCATGTCCGTAAAAGCAAAAAGGTAAGAATGACTCGCAGCCAACAATTCATTATTAGGTGGTGCATAAACAGAAGAAAAGTGTTGAGCAAAAAAATTTGCAATTCCCTGTCCCTCAGATGTCACTTCACCACGATAGCAAAAGGTACCAGGCAGCTCCTGACTTTTTGTCTTCACATTAATATACCTCCAAAAATTTTTTGGGTCATTCAACACACTGTTTTCCGTTGCCTTAATATATTCTGAGTAACAAACTTCTGTTTGAGCTTTACACAATGGTCTTAATTGTGAAAAGTAATTATAATGAGAAACACTACCCGTCCTGTAATTTCGATGCGCATTTTTTTTTTCGATGGTAAGACTCTTCAGCTCCGAACTAAACCATATTGGGTATCTAAACTTATTTTTTACTTTTCTCTTAGGAGTATAAAAATCAATAGCTTGAGAAACAACAGCCTGAAACACATTTACATCACAGTCAATAAAACTATTTAGAACCTCATCCCAATACACACTCAACAACATATCACTAACAGATCTAAAATTACATTTGTCAAAATCATAACATTCCTCCTCATACTCTAAAAAATCACAGATGGTATCACTCTTTATATTTATCGCTAAAGCTGGATGATGCCTATCACATTTTAATAGAAGATCAGAGGCTAATTCTACAGAGTCAAAACTATTATCAGTAAATACTAAATCTAAAAATACTCCATTTACTGCTAGCAGTGAGAATTTGTTCAGAAGATTCCCTGGTCTTGAGGATTAAAAATAGCAGCTACGTAGTGGATTGGCTGAAGAGCATAGTCTTTGTCAGAATGAAACTTTTCCTTTACACTACGTTTTCCTGGGTAGTAGTGAGGCTTGTAGGAATTCTTTCAAGAAGACGGTTCTCTATTTCATTGAATTCATTTACAATTTTGTGCAAAAGGCTTATCTGATTCAAAATAAAAAATCAATTTTGCAATAGGTCGAATAAGTTAATGCTTTACTTTGCGGTGCCCTCGATCACTCTGATGAGTATGGAGACGGAGTGGGGCGGTAACACCAAGCGGGACGCAACGGACGAACCTATCATGCAGGGTAGTCGGTAGTAAAATTTTCAGTGAAATTTACGAGTTGAAATTTTCAAATGAATTTTTCAATTTTTTCCTGAAATTTCATTTTTCAAGGAGAATGAAATATTTCACATTTGAAAATTTCATTTGAAATTTTCAAACGGCACAACCCTAGCTGCAATCCATATTATGTAATACAAATATAAATTTTAACCTTTTTGATAATTGTTTTTAATACTTCGGTGCATTACCACGGATCTTGCCTAAGTATCCCAGCTACCTAGACATTTAAAATAGGATGTCCCCAAGCAAAAAGGCAAAAATTAGAGTTCCAACAGACTGAAAAAGTTTTAGCTAAGCTAAGTGTTGTGGTTGTCAAAGCTTATCAAATTGATAAATCATTTCCACCACTCAATGAAGCATACAGCAAAATACTACAAATTCAGCTTAATAAATGCTAGCTGATAGCAAAGGGTAAACATAACAGTTTTATTAATATTGATAAAGTTCCTCAACCTCATTTAAACTTTATTGTCTTTATTTCTGAAAATCTGTTTATATCAATAGAACAAATAGGTGCTGAAGTCAACAAAATTGTATGTTAAGACAAAAGCGAACTCAACTTACCTCTTGAACTACCTAGACGATGTTAATAATGTAGAGAAAGTTCTTATTAAAACTACTTATTTTCTAAAACATCATACCGAACAACGTTCTCTAGAAAACAATTTAAGCGTTGTAACTGATATTTTAACATCGGTAACACATCAAAACCCAGCTAAAAAGGATTCCATTACCTTATTTTGCAGCATTTTATTTTCGATATCACATGCATATAAATTTTTATGCAGTTCTGGAAATCGTCTTTAAAAATATCTAAGTTGCTATGTATTCATTCTATATGATTTATATATGCTTCGAGATATATTTTAAACAAACCACTGTATATTTATAAATCAATAGTCATAGTCCGTATTTTTACACCATAACATATTAAAATTGTTTAACTACTTATTATAATAACTATTATGTTCCTTTCTGTGATGCACCGAAAAAAAGCATCATGCGAAGACAAATATATCTTGTAATTGACCTATGTTTAATTGACCTAAGTACCTGTTTAATTAAATTTATCACGAATGACTTGAATTAAGGAATTTCGCATATTTGATATCAATCTATCACATGTTTGAACAATACTGTTTGAATGAAAAGGTCGAATTTATTAAATCAATTAATCAATTTATCATAACTTGGCTTAAATGCGTCAATGATTAGCTGAAATCTAGAAATTTGTATGCACCTTTAGAGTTTAGAGAACTATTTAAAATATTTGCCCCAATCATTTTGACGGCTAATCAAATATAATAAATCGCTTGACCCTGACCTATCTCTTACAATTCCTCCCTCACCAGGGTTTTGCATTTAGCAACCCCCATTTAATGTATAAATGTATATATAGGTATGAATGAGTATGTAAATAGGAATGAATGGATGAATGCATGGCAAGGATACACTTATGTATGTATGTTTGTACATATTGCAAATAGTTGTACATATTGCAAATAATTTATGTCTGTGACCGTCCATGAAACATGCCAAAGAAATATAAAATGGAGTTTTTCACAAGCTTTTCTCCATGATTAAATTCATTCCACTACTTTTCCACCCTCAATTAACAGCCAACATAATCTATAGCCATCCATCGGTAACCAAAAACTGAAAAACACTTGAAAGGGATGTTCCTAGGTAAGTTTAAGCTAACTAAGGCAGGGTCACGAACCTGCTAGAAAGGCAATCATACAACATCGACCCGCGAGGGCCATTTGGCACGTTGCGTGGTTCCACTGAGCCCATGTGGGCCAGGTAGGGGCTAAACCCAATGTGTGCAGTAGAGTATTGCTAGTCTAGTAGCATTAGGACAATATGTAATGTTAACAAACAATAAATTGATGATTGATTGATTGAATATAATAAATGTTTGTTACAAGATTCCCCGTACTCGGCGTACGATTTTAATATGGCTGCAACGCGTGCGCCGGCTATGTAGAAGCACATGTTTAGTTCATCATGATGTTTAGGCAGCTCCATCCATATTATTCGCTGGTGTGTCCAGTTTAAATAATAAGGAAATAAGTGGATACGGAGTAAATTTTAATGTGTAACCTGTGACTTATCAGCCTGAATAATTGACAAATTCCTTACTGTACGGTAAGTGCATACACACCTCTTTTTTTAAGCCTAAGTTACCAATAGGATGGGTGGCTGGCCCCTCGGCTGGCCCCGCATCAAGATCATTATACAAAAAGCTTGTTTCATGTATGATAAATTATAAAGTATAGAAGCAATTTTTTTTCTATTATTTTTTCCTTGTATCGAAATGTTTCGATTACAAGGAGGTCGAATATAATAGGTAATTGTAATACGTACGCCCGAATATAGTTTCCATATGTATTATACAATACGACAAAGGGTTGGGTTCAGTCAATATTCTATGTTTTTGTCTCAAATAAATATGTATTAGAAAGAACTCTGGTATTTTTTCATGAAACCTATACCCGTTTCGATTAGCTTTTTAAAGGATTAATTGAAATAAAGGGTTGGGTCCAGTCAATCTTCTATGCTATTGTTTCAAATACATATGTATTAGGAAGAACTCTGGTATTTTTCAATGAAACATACAGTCGTTTCCATTAACTTTTTCTAGTCGGTACCCCCTTATGTGCAAAAAACAAACATACCATCTTTCATTAAAATCAACGAAATTACTTTTAAGTTATTGGTAAAAAAAATTTTTTAATAAATCTTTGGACACCCTGTATATCGAAAACCGTTAGGATTTCGATATATGTTTATATGACAAAGTCTACTTATTTTGACATTTTCTATTGGTTCTTAAAGTTTCTTTTCTCAAAGATCATTGTTTTTAGAACAGAAAATTGTCGATTTGGAAATCCTAGAGCTTCTAACAGATGCGCAGGTTAATGGCAACATTGGGGACAAGGTTTCTCTGAAAAGGGGGATTAAGAAGTTGCAAGTAAGTAAAAATGTATAATATCTTTTATGAGATAAAATCTTTTGTTTTCATGCAGAAAATCAGAAGTTGGTAATGTTGGCTGCCTATCTATATATTTATAAAAAAATCATTCCTATCTAAAATTATGATTTTATTTTAGGGAAAGGGATCTTTAGAATCGCTAGAATTGCCTCTCTCACCTAAAATAATAAAAATCAATGAAACTGTCACATCAGATCCAGGAAATTAACTGAACTTACGAATGGAAATCATTTTTGTGTTACGCATAATTTTTAACACCTGTATAATTTATCTTTTTCTTGATATTTTTATAGAAAAATAAATAGATTTTATTATTATTTATTCATTTAATCATGTTTCAGTCAAATATGTATATACAGTCGATTTCATAAATATATTGGAAAATGTTGTAGGTGGTGTCAGTCGAATACGAATACGAATACATATTTATAAAATTCACTGTACAAAGTAAATTCTAGCATATTTGAACCAAATATACCCTAAATAAAACGTAAATCATGAAGTGGTGTTCGAAAACATTTATGTGATTGGGTTAAATACATGAACCGCTTTATTCATGTATCTATATATTTAGCACAAATTATCCATATATTTGAAACAAACGGTGGTATATTTGACTCAAACTTATGCCAGGACGTAGTTGAATATATGGGCAGTTTATTAAAACATCCATATATTTAGGAAAAATTACATACATTTGAATCAAACCGTGGAATATTTAAACAAATTATGTCATCAAAATATTAGAAATAATCAAGTTATTTACTGAAACATTTCTATGATTGGTTTGACAACGTGCGGTGGTTTTCTGAAATATCTTTTTCTAAGGACAAGACATCACAATTTTCAGTTGCTGCTACCGACTGCAGAGTGAAGCTTATATATAATTGAGATAAATATTTTTGTATTTTCTAGTAATTATTTTGTGTAGTTGATTCAATTTTATAAATGATTGGCTTATATCAAACATATATTTAATTGGTTTATATATATTTTTATTTAATATAATCATTTCTTTTTTGTGTGTGGGTATGGCGCCTAACGATATTTTGTTGTTATTTTGTTAAATGACTTGTAATTAACTATTAAAAATTATTTAGGTTTGTATTTCTTTTAAGTCAAAAAGTAACGAAAGGATTTTATATATGAATTAATGCGTTTTTCATTGTCAGAGCCTGTTCCCTACCCTCGACGCCATCTTAGATTTAGATATGAAGCCTTCTAGTTCAGAGGGTGTTGGCTAAACTATAGGTATAAGCAATAAAGCAAAGAGTATTGCCTAAAGCATGCACTATTTCATTCTATGTGGTAACACTGTTAAAATCATATATTTAATACTCCTATATCGTGTGTCGAGCCAAAAGTTGTCCGAAATCAAAACGAGATAGAATGATCGATGTGTACTTTGAGCGTTGAGCGCATGTCAAGGATTTCAACCAATAAGCGGTGCCCCTTCGATTATCGATCGCCTACACGTGTGCGTGGACGTATAGAGCGCCGGATTGTCAGCTCGTTTCACGTTTGCCGGTTACAGTCGTCCAACTATTATTCCGCGCTAGCTCATGCGCAAATTAACCAAAGTACACATCAAGCAAGCGCAACAAGTGCATCCTCGGCGAACTGCAGTTCCATAGTAAACAAGCTTGACACACGATATAGGAGTATTAAATATATGGTTAAAATCACCGATTGCATTTTGTCTCGCAAACAAACATGGACGGGCGTAAAATATACGAGCGTATAAATCACAATCTATATTCTACGTGTATATATTACTGCTACATCAGTGTTAGATGAAATAAGCTGTCGGCTTCAGATTATTTTGCGATTTCCTGCATGTTTCAATTTATAACCTCGATTTTCACTTCCACGTCTCCTCGATTTTAACGTGGCAAACGTTCAGTGACCGTTGCTTCTCACCCAGGACTCCGAGGAGGAATCGGGTATCCTAGCCAGAAGAAATCGCCATTCACACCGGGATCCAGGTCGGGGGAACCGGATGTTTCTGTGGGATCATTTCTGTCTTGCAAAGATTCAGCGTATAGGTATCATTTTAGATTTCTAAGTAATAGTACGAGACCTTAAAGGGTCTAAAAATATAGTGCCACCGATCCAATAAGGGTGTAGGGGAGACCGGGGTTGGTTGTTACACGGGGCAGGTTGTTATTTTTAATTTGAGACCGTTACCTAGATGGCAGCGCATTAGTGCTGGCAGCAATGAAGTAAAACCAACACCTCAATATACCGGCGGAGTTTGGTCAGTGTTGTGAAATCCGTTTTCGTGTATGGTGATATTTCATGTTGCTAAGGAAAAAAGTAATTTTGGAGCTGGCTGTTTATTTATTTCTAGCTAGGTTCGTATAAAATATGTAAACATAATAAATGTACTGCATGATAGATAGATATATAGCAATTTATATCTGTACAATTTGCTTGATAATATTTACAGGGTGATGATTAGAAGGGAATGTTTATTCAAAATGGCCTCCCGGGGCACGTTGTTACAATTGAAAAGGGGCAAGTTGTTACTGTAACAACCTGCCCCTTTTGTACTTTATTATTGAGTTTAAGTATTTATTGTTTTTGTAGACATAATAAAAGATGCGAAATTATAAGAAAAAAACAAATCGAGGAGAAACGCCAAAGGAAGTGGTTTAAGCTGCTGTAAAGGAGGTTATAGAAAATAGACATCTTAGACCCGTGGCTGATGATTATGGCATAAATTTTATAACACTTAAAAGATATGTCAAAAAGTATCGGAGAGTGGGTCTTCAAGGTATAAAGTTTTTGAATTGTATTTATTAATTTGTTAATTTGTACTTTTATTTTGTAGCAGCAGACACCGTTCCTAGTGGTTATTTAAAGAATAACAGATGAAACAGCAACCGTCCACATCAGGAGACTTTTGTCAGCCATCTCCTTCCAAGTAAGTTTTTATCAGCCGAATAGAAATACGTCCTTTACCAAAAGCGGAGTCCAGAAAAACTACTCAACAAAATAGAAGAAAAAGGCATAGTGCGATCTTAACTGATACACCGGAGAAAAATTCTTTATTAGAGCAGGAAGAAATACGAAATAAGAAAGTGGACAAAAAAGGAAGAAAGAAAGTGACAAAAACAAACGGGGAGAAAATGACGATGAAAAGAAGGTTGATAAGAAAGGGAAAAGTAAATGAAAAAAAAAACATATGCGAAGAAGAAAGTGACGATGAAAATGAAGCATGGTTTTGCCTTATTTGTTGCGAGCCTTTCAGCAATTCAAAGTCGAAGGAGAAGTGGGTTCAATGTATTCAGTGTAAAGGTTGGGGTCATGAGTTATGCAGCGATGGATCACCCTTATTTACATGTATTCACTGCGACTCCGATTAAGTTTTCTTATATTATTTTTTAGTTAATTTTCTCTAATAGTTTTTTCTTTATTTCCGATTTCACAAATGTCAAATTTTAGAAGCTGGAAGTTTTTTTTCAATAAAAATCTTTGAAACAAAATTTTTGTTGAGTTATTTTAGTTAAATTTAGGGTTGTAACAACTTGCCCCATTAAAGTAACAACCTACCCCATAGTGGTGCAAGTTGTTACAATTTTCACTGATGGATATTCATCAAAATTTTTTTAAGAAAAAATTTATTTTCTTTAAATGTGAATACACTGGATGATAGCCCAAACATATATGACTTATACCTATATAAACGAACGTCTTATCATTTGAACAACCCTACTAAAAAAATAAAAGTATGAAAATTGTAACAACCAACCCCGGTCTCCCCTAACCTATCTGGGACAGTTGCTCTAGCTCTAGCTAAGCCCGGCGAATGCGCTAATGCGCGGAATCTATGATGACAACTATTTAGTCTATCCAGCATATAGTACTTCTGAGGTGGTAATAAATTAGGTTTCACAAATAGATGATAAATGGTAATAAAGTACTTTTTTAATAAAAAAAATAATAATAAATTTCAAGTGAAAAAGCTGTGAACGAGGGATGAAGAAGGAGGCGACGGAGCCCCCCTTCTGATAGGGGGCTCATGGACTAGGCTCCAGCTGGCCCATGCATAAAGAGCACTGAGAAAAAATGGGGCATGAACATTCAATTATTTATCGCAATATTTTTGTACGATTATATACACGTCTTTTAGCGTTGCCAAGTTTAGTGATTTTCCAATCTTTTCCTTATACGTGTATTTACAGCCACAACAGTGTTATCAACCTATGCGAAACCATACAGCCAATTGAAGTTTTTGATGTATACATTTTAATATTATAAGAAACACTCGTAGAAATATATTGTCATCTTTTTTAATATCCTAAGGATAAACATTTCCTTAGGCCTAATGGTGTCTAATTTACCAAGAGTCAAGAGTTCCTAACAATGTTGCCATTTTTATAAAAACACAGTGAGTAGCGCAGTTTCTGACAAATTTAACAGGTGATGTGTTTATTGACTGCAGAATTAGATTTTACTATTTAGAAATGTGATGTGTTTTGCAATGCAATAGGAAATTTGTAAAATAAAATTGAATATCTTAATTAGAGTCCGCCAAGTTCCAAGACGGCAGTGTCGTTCTTAATTATGTCATTGGTATTTATTAGTATTAGGTATGTCCCTACGCACCAATCTAGATCAAAAACACATAAAACTTCTTAGAACGCGATAATAAAGAAGGTTCTCATGTTATTCAGACCGTTTTGGGGACGCTGTATGTACCTACTTAACAGCAAGAAGACCATGACTTGTCGAATATTACAAAAAAATATTGAAAAAGAAGTCGCTAAACAAGGATCAAGGCCATCGACATCTTTACCTTGCCGGGTTACGCTAAAAGCCCATTGTTTTGTATTGAGGCCATCGTAATACGGCTCATGTTTCATGGTAATTAATATAAATAAAACCGGAGAAGTTAAAGTCGAACGACTTTTTGTGCCTCTCTATACTGAGGTATTTAAATAACGTTTTAAGACCAAACCGAAGGGTAGACTAGGAATTTAAATTTCGATCACAAATTAATTTATTGAAGTGTAATCAATAGACGCGTTCTTCAGCTGATTTTTCATTTTTTCTCGAAAACGGAGTGGAAATTTGAGAATATACAGTAAGTGAAATTTTATCTCGAAATCTGCCATAAATTGCACCTAATCACCAAAAAATAGATAAGAGATTTCACGCAATTAAATGCATAAATCCACATATTTTAACCTAAACGCCATGTCAAAACATCGGAAGACGTATTCCTTCAAATTTCCCATAATGCATCAAAAGCAAATCTATTCAAATTCGTAAAAATCCCGAAGTATGGAAAACTTGAGAATTTTTTACGATATCCTTTTTTATACAGAGAAATCGAGCTTTTTTTTTGAAAATGGTTATGCGTTAGCTAGCACGTACGATTAAAATAGATTTTTCAGACTGAAAATCAAAATATCACTAATACATCTTTGATATCCTAAAAGTGATCATCATTTATTAAAATTTGAGACAATAAAGCTTTGATTTGGGAAAACTTTTGTGAGAGAGAAATTATTAACATCAATAGGGCCAAAACTGTGAAACTGAAGTGTTAATATAAATTGAATTCTAAGTCTCTTCTCTGTCTCATATAACTGTCGCACAGAAATATGATAGTGACCACCTGCCATTTGCTAGCATTTAACAAATCTATCTTCAAGAAGATCGGTTTTAAATTTCCCTAAGAGAACATAATTCATATCAAGTTCATTAAACCAGTATTTGGTAATTAAACTCATTTAATGCATGGGCCATATTCAATTTTAGAAATAGTTAATTTTTCACCTTCTTGAGGCAAAGTTCGGGCAGAAACCTAATCTTTTGATAGTTTAAATGTAGAAAATTTGACAATAAGCTCCCCAAAATTATCAAAATGTTTGTTTTTGCGTTCTCCTCAAACTCAATTTTGCTTATTTCAAGTGCTTTTGACAAATGTAACAGGAACTTTAGCCCCATTTTTATAGTTTCTATTGCAGCCAGGAATACAACACTGAGGCATAATTACCACAAAACTAGCCGAAACCGAGAGCCAAACATACAATTAAACACGAACAAGAACTTGTAATCTGTTTTTTAAACAAACCGGTCGACCGGCACAAAAGCAACAGGTCTTTAAGTTCGAAATATACGGTTTTACGTATTTAAAAATACGCCTAACAATTTAAATTATATACCTAAATATACAACGAAATATTAAATAAAAGTTTCGCGCACTTAAAAACACATAAATACTTCAGATTTGAGATAAATACAAGAAAATAACATTAATTACAGCAGCCATTATCGGCATATTTGCAAACTGAAACCTGTTACATCGTTCAAATGATGCGCGGTTGCCGTCTGTATAAGGAAAGCGTCATTTTTGGAAAGTGCACGAACAAGGTAGTAGTATTAGATAATTAAATAAATAAATTACGATATATCATATTGTCACGACTTGTATTTTTTATCGGTGACGACACGCCTTACTTAGCGTGTAGGAGAGTAACTCAGATTTAGGAACGCACTACGTCAAGTTGAGAAGAGATAATAAAGGAGACACATCGATAAAAACAATAACAAGTTTATTTACAAACAAACTTAACAACGGTTAGACTGTATACTAATAAAGGCGTGTCTAAGATTATAGATGAATTAAGAGTTTACACTATACACAAGTAATATGAAATGCATGTCTTCTCGAGGGAGGCTTAGTTCAAAGTTTGTCTAGCAAGCGACGCCACTATTTTATTAATAAAGTTTATGTGAGCGGGTAGTCTTTTATTTAGGTATTTGTTTTGATATTTATAAGGTAAGTCTTTTTAGGTCATCACAAATTTCTAAGGCACTTTCACTACTTTTTGAAACTCCACAAAAACTACCCCTTTACTAGAAGTTCTGTTACTTCATGAATTCGACTCTCTTTATACTTTTAGTAGCCCCCGAATGCCGTATACCTGTGCATACGTTCACCCAGGTTAGGTAAGGACCTGACAACCTTATATCTGTGCATAAGTGTTCTCAGTTATGGGGGTTGTGGGATAGAACAACTAGAAGTGGACGTACCTGTGTACTGCCCAGCGACTAAATTGAGCGGTTTGAGAGACCCGAAAGTCTGATTAACTCGGCGTTTGCCTGCGTATTTATATGTTACAAAACGCTAATGGGTGCATCATTAAGGATTAAAGTCGCTCCCGTCGACCGCTCAAATTGTTTATAATTAACAGTGAATGTTTATATAACATTTTTCAAGTTCAAGTTCAAACTTGCGACAGGGTGATATTTAATTAATGATTTTAATTAGTTTACAATATTATGAAGAACAGAACATCTTATGGAAATATGCTTTTACAATATTGGATAAATTGTAAAGTAAGAGATACATTCTCTATATACGGGCAACCTAAGTGGCTTCCCACGGCCTGTCTTAGAACAGGCCAGACCCGCGCGGCGGACAAGCACAGGTGAGCACGGATCGGGCTTGGCCGCGCGTGAGGTCTTCCCATGGCCTGTATGAGCCTGTTCTTCAAGAGTTTGAAGATAGGGTTCCGTTTAAAAATGTCGCGTGAAACTCGGCATTTTACTTTTCGATAGGTTGACTGGTTGACATGACAGTAGGTTTAAAATAACCAAATATAGAATAGAATATACCTAGTATGTACTTATAGATACCTACATAATATGTAACATGAAAACATAACTATCATAACATTAAGAAACAACTAAAAGGCGGCTTCTTAGTACTCCTAATTCTAGATAACATATTACAATAGCAATCTACAGCTCACTACAAAACAAGATCACGAGTCGGCCCGAACGACTTTCGTTACTTTTTACCCTTGTCTATACGGTCTAGCGGAAAGGCTCTAAGCGGTTTCGTGGTCTATACGGTTCTGGGTTTCCGATTATGGCCTCCTGCGTTCGATTCCCGTCGGTGGTTTTTTTAAAAAATATATTATGGTTATATTTGTTTTTTTTTCTAAATTTGAGTTAGTTTTGGTTCATTGAGCCCTGGAGCGAGCGAAGCGAGCAGAGGGCCATGCGTGAAGTTAAGATTGACTTCGAAACTCGTTCGGGCCGATTATTGACCTTATTTTGTAGTGAGCTGTAGATGCTAGTACATGTTACAAAGGAAATTTATTCCTATGTAATGTAAAAAATAACATTTTGTTGTGTTAGAACTAAAAAATATAATCCATCGCTTTTTTTTTAAATAGTATTTTTTGGCTTTTTGCCGAAGTTAGCATGGTATATTCTAAGCGCGTGCTTGTAAAATTCTCTACAGGTCTGGGTAAAATTAACTTTTATTTGTGACTTTTAATATGCTCAACTGTAAGCCTGTTTCTAGAGTCTGTCCATGCATTTTCGCAAAGCGAAAAACTGCGTTCAGTGCCCGCGTTGAATGCTGGAATGGACATTGGACGCGATAAATTGAAATATCATTAGAATATTTTTTAAATTTGTGCTGGAACTAAAAATTAAATTAAATTTTTCGATAGGCGTTTTGTTTTGCGACAAATTTGATTCTTGATTGAAAATCGGGACATTTGGCGTCCAGCTATAGGTATTGGCAGAACGTATTAAAATGGAAAATGGCCCCAAAAATCAACCCTAATCACAGATAACAACAGACATCGACAGGTCGCGACAAATCAGGCCAGGCCGCGCCTTTGAAGTTACCGACTTGCGGCGGATCGGACGCGCCATCACGGATCTTTCCGGGCGACCTCGGACGGCACTCTTCCCACGGCGTGTTGGCCCGAGCTGGCGCGGTCCGGCCTGTGATACCACGGGCCGTGGGAAGCTACCATAATATTCACTACTATCATAATAGTAGTCTAGCAACGTTGCCACCAATTGCGCCTCGATCGCGATAACCCTTCCCCCCGTAAGCCCCCTTACTACATTTTTGCTCGAAATCGCAAAAGCCCACATCCTGCATTCCTGCATGATGTCACGAGCTAAAATTTTGTGAGCAATTTGTCCTTTTGTAGAGGTGTTTTTGGTTGTACTCTTAACCCTCCTCTTTTTGGTTGCTTTATATTACTCGGTTCTCCGATAATTAAATATTACGTGGTGATGTGTTGTGGCGAAACTGGAAATGGCGAAATGTTCCCTGCAATGCCTAGGCAAACAACAACAATGCGCTTATAAACTTGCGTTACGGTGTTTGCCTGATTTAGTTTGAGTTAGTTTGGGTTAGTTAGTATGGGTTAGTTTGGGTTAAAATCCCATTCCTAACGAATAAATAATAAAATTCGCAGCCACAGCGCTACAGTTCTAAATTTAATTGTCTTGCGCCTCGGGAAAATACCGAATTATGTCATGCGTGTCGTATAGTTCGTAGTGTCGGTAAAGTTCTCATTTTCTGTTTTTTCGTTTGTTACGGTTCGTTTAAACTACAATTATTATTAACTCGGACACATTGACACTGGAGTCGGTAGGAGCTGATGTTGGTACTTTGCTCTTTGATGATGCCCTCTCTACTCTAACACATTCGCTAAATTTAACGTGGAGTTCTTCTTCCAACATGTGAACAATATTCTAGGCACGATCTTATTTGCGCTTTGAAGAGCAAGAGCAACTGCTGTGGTGTATAGAGTTTTTTGCTGCGAAATAGAGCACCAAGCTTCCCGTTCAAGTCTATTGCGCTGTTACGTCATATCATTCCATCTTTCTTTATGCAATGAACGTATGTACTAAATTGGTCCGTCAAATTGGAATCTTTGACCTCGATTTGCGTCAATGTCAAAATATCATAACGAAAATAACAGATTTAATTCATTTATTGATTTGTTGGTAGTTGGTTTGTGTTTTACGCTAATAATTGCTAATAAAAATCGTTTTGAGATGCCCCACCGGTTCAGTGAGAAAGAGCAAGCTTTAATTTTAAAATTAGTGCATTATTTCACATGTGTAAAAGATGCTGGTAGGCCACTTTTACCCTGGAAAGCTGTGCACAATGTAAGTAATATTTGTTTTCTATTTATTTGATAATACTAAAACATGATATCTCTAGAAAAAATGTATTTTTGATGAGTAAACATCTTACGCGGCGATATGAGGACAAATCTCGGCAAATGAGACGGAAATGCGCAAACCAATTCTAGCCGCCATGGGCGGTATTATATACAATTTTGCCATTTAAAATCGTTTTTAAACGGATTTTAGACGATAAAAAGCATATTATTATTTTAAATTAAACGAACTGTCAAAAGTATTATTCAGATGCCCAGACGTTTAAAACAATAGCCGCGTTCGTTTTTGTCATCTTTTTCCTCGATTTGCTCCAACATTTTGACAGGCATGTGACTTGGGTTTTCCTTTTAAATACACAGAACTCGTGACCGTCAAATTTTCAGAGCAAGTCGCGGAAAAAGATAACAAAAACGAAGGCGGCTAATATTGTCATAAGTATGTAAAATTGATAAAAACGGAACGTGCTCCGGAATAGAAAACAGGTACAGAGACATCTTTTGGCTAGTGTAAAAAATAACGTACGAGTCTATCTAAGACGTACGGATCTTTTCTTTTGACGTCAGAAATTCTGACGTAACAGCGCAATAGCCTTGAATGGACTTTAGGATGATTTTGCGATGTTAGCAACGTGGTCATGCTAGGACATATTGCTGTTGACCGAGACACCCAGCAGTCCGATTGACGAGGATGAAGGAATGGTCGATCCTGCCATAATGATGTCAGGACCCGCTGTATTGGCCCTCTTGGTAAACGTACCTGCTTGGGTCTTTGCTGCATTGAACCGGACTAAATTTCGGTTGCCCCAAGTTTGAACTTTCTCCAGGTCTTGATTAATTGCTTAATCTGCTCCTGTCTGTGGTGATAAGTCTGAGTCGCTGGTAAGGGTTTTTCTGATCTAAAGTGGGAGACAAGGGTACTGTCATCTACAAAACTGTAAACAAGGTTATTCGTTTTGGTCAGCAGGTCATTAATATAGATGAGGAACAGAGTTGGTGAAAGTATTGCGCCCTGAGGCACGCCCGCGTTAATGGTGAATGTGTCTGAGATGTGTCCATCAACTGCAACGTGCAGAGATCGGTTCTTAAGGAAACTGGCAGGCAAGCCATCTGCAGAGAGAGGGTGGCAGTCCGAAGGACGGCAGTTTGTTGAGCAGTACGTCATGCCAAACTCTGTCGAATGCCTTCGGAATATCCAATGCAATCGCTCGAGACTCTCCGTAATTCTCAATTGCCCTACTCCATATGTGAGTGACATAGGCCAATATATCTCCTGTCGATCTCTCTTTGCGACAGCCGTATTGTAGTAGTACAGTAGTTAGTAGTTGCTGATTGACTACACGTTCCATGACTTTGGAGACTATTGGAAGCAAGGCAATTGGGCAAAGTTTGAGGGCGTGGTTTTTGTCTTTTTAAACGATTTTATTTAGCTTGTCCTGTTTGTTATTTATTTATTTGTTTGGGTAATATCTTGTAGTTAAAACTTTACCCCCTTCCTGTTGACAGCTTAATCTGATGTTTGGTACACACCTTTAGTTCTGATGACAATGCAATTTAATACATTTTGTGTTATTGTAAATCCAAGATGGCCGTCGCTACAAAATGGCGGATTACATATTTTTCACAACCCCCTCGATATGGGTATCAAATGAAAGGGCTTGACTAGTAGAATACTGTACACTGTAACAAATTTCAAATATAAGATGGTCGCCGGCACAAAATGCCAGATTTCATATTTGCATCAATATTTCTAATTTCATATTTGTTTCAATATGGGTAATGGGTATCAGATGAAAGGGCTTTATAAGTAGAACACAGTGCATGGCGGATCATAGTGTTTAGACAGTCTATACTTACATTAAATTTGAAATCTAGGCTTCCACTCTCCACAAAATGCAAGGCAGCACTGTAGACCACGCAGTTGTGTATTTAGGCTCGAAATTGTTTGAGGAAGGACAAGCATACGTGGCTCCAAATTGTCAGGAAAGAAACCTTGTGATAATGAGGCACTAAATAAACTAAATAGAATGAGAAATATTAAGTAACGAAATAAAAAACTAAAAACTTGAAAATAAAATAAGTAAAAAAAACTTTTTAAGTTAAACGGTTTTATTTAAAATAATATAGTACTAAAAACTAAAAAATAATTCGTTAGGTCCTAGGTACTAGTCATCACACCACTCTCCACATGAGAGGGCATTGATCGGACAAAAAAATAAAATCGTGGGGCGTAGCGTAACCTGAGTAAATATGTAAATATCATTTATAACGATATGAGCGGTTGACTATTGATAGAAATCTCACTAACTTGTGCTTTTTAAGGCAGGAACTCTTGACTCTTGGTAAATTTCATTATTCTAAGGAATTAGGTATCATTAGGCCTAAGGAAATGTTCATCCTTAGAATGTTAAAAATGATAACAATATATTTCTAAGAGTGTTTCTTAATTTTAATATTAATATTAATTAATATTATACATCAAAAACTTCAATTAGCTCTATGGTTTCGCATAGATTCGTAACACTGTTGTGGCTGTAAATACACGTAAGGGAAAGATTGGAAAATCACTAAACTTGGCAACTCTGAAAGGCGTGTATATAACCGTCCAACAGCATTGCGTTTTTCTGTCTTATTATTTATGACTAATTACACCATTCATATACGATAAATAATTGAATTTTCATGCTCATTTTGTTCCTCAGTGCCATCTTTATGCATGGGCCATCTAGAGCCTAGCCCATGAGCCCTCTGTCAGAAGGGAGGCCCCGTCGGCTCCTGTCTTCATCCCTCGTTCACAGCTTTTTCACTTGAATTTTATTATTTTTTTTTATAGAAAAGTACTTTATTACCATCTATAATCCATTTGTGAAACCCAATTTATTACCACCTCAGAAGTACTATGCTGGATTAGTCGTTCCACATTTGTGACAATACTACAATACATTTAAAACTGAAGAGTGTGGTATTAGTTAGCCAGACGTCGCCAGCAGGTACTGAGGTCCCATACGGGAGGTTACTGAGCTATAGTTGCAATTTAAGCCAATATCTATCTCCATGATCCTTTATGGGGGTGCTTACAGGCAAATGGCACCAAGTCGAAAATCAAGGTTACAAATTAACGTTAATTTAAATTTCACATAGGTTTCTAATTCTTTTAAACTAATCAGTTGTTAAACCAAAATCCAGGCTTGATAGTAACAATACCTTTTTGACATAATTATACAAAAGCAAATCATTAAAAAGAAGATAAAATTAGTTGAAAAGAACGACTTAGTGCGTTTTGCTTGTAAGGCCATGATTTATAGCTAGGATATTCGCGAGACGACACTGCTAGGTAGCATGAAAATTGGGAAAATCATGAAAATTGGGAAAATGTTCTTTTTACGGATGAGAGCCGCTTTTGCGTTAACTCTATCGATGGCAGGGAGGGACTATACCGCCGCCGAGGAGAATCAAAGGAACAGTTTAATTTTACTCCTACTGTTTCCTTCGGTGGAGGTTCGGTAATGGTTTGGGGCGGGATATGTTTAGGAGCCCGAACAGAGTTGGTTGTTATTAATGGTGTTTTAAATGCACATGGATATATCCAAGATATCCTACAACAGCATGTCGCACCATTTGCCCTCCAAATCGGAGACAACTTGTTGCTAATGCACGACAATGCCCGCCTTCACGTAGCACGTTGTGTCTCCGACTTTCTAAATGTTGTCGAAAATAAGGACAAGAGTTCATTGATAATGTTATTATGAGTATGGGAAGATGGGTGACTGCTGCCATAAGGGCGCGTGGAGGTCGCTCGCGTTATTAAAACACTAATTATTGTTATTGTTGATGTTTTAAATTGTTATTGTTCGTTAATTTATTGTTGTTGTATTTCGTTTGGCCCGTTGGCCTTTAAACACGCTCCAACTTATGCACTAAAGCACAAATTGGACCAGTCCTAAGCCTGGATCAAGTGTGAAGGAAGGCCTTCGAAAATAACATTTCACAAAATGGAAAACATGGAAGGGACTTTTATTTATCCCTGTACAGGTAACGGTAACAGGAATGAAACTTAATGCCATACAAATTGTAGATTTAATGGTCTCTATAACAAATCAAAGATTAAGGAACATTCATTGACCCTTAAAAAGCAGGTCAATGCACTACTTTTAACAAAACCCTGTATCATCTTCAATATTCGAGATATAAGAAAGAATAAAAAAGAAAATACTCAGAAAAGTTCAATCTTTAATTTGGCATGATATCGAATTTCATTCGTTCACTCTACAAAGATTATGGCAAATTCATAGACCCATAAAAAGTACTATTTTCAACAAAACCCTGTAGCATCCTTACGAGGTATCAGAGTGAATAAAAAAAGAAACGATCAATCTTTAATTTGACATTATCGAATGATATCAAATTTCATTCGTTCACTCTACAGACTGTCCCGAAAATTCACAAAAAAACATTACTTTCTTTTTAGCCCTGTATATGACATTAGGACCAATAATTGTTTAAAATCAGCAATACCTCTATCGTATTCTTAAAGAACCAGGCTACAATTTAACAAAAAAAAAGTCAAAATCTAGTGAAGGGTTCAAGAGAAAATTGAAGTCAAACTTAGTGTAAATTTTGCCCGTTCCCCTAACAATTATTAACTTTGACCACTTGTGTTGCTAAATCTATCTAATACCAATGCGTGTAAATTCTTAGACTTGTAACAAAAACCCGAAAGTTTTACAATGTGCCAAACATCTGTATTGGCGGCTTCTGATTTATGTCTTATATATATTATATATTATGTCATTATAAAATATGACTTGTACCACACGTATGTGGGAAAAACAATTTAATTTAATTTCGTACTCGGAGTGCGAATTAAGTCCGTCTTAAAATTAATTAATTGCTACAATTTAATCTGTGTCTACTAAACTGTGACTAATCACATAACAAGGTGGTATGTGTTACTAATAATGATGCTTTTGAAAAGTTCCTAACCGCTCAGTGAGTAGTTCTAAATCAAGATAAAGGAAAGAATTCCTAGACAAAATCGATAGAACCTGTTTCCAATGTGGTTTTAAAATTTACGAAATTAATATGATGGTATCACCACAATTTATGATAACATGATCCTATGAAGATTAAAGTCTAGTTTTGCGTATAAATGATTAACCCGCAACAATGGCAGCATGGTACGGGCACCAGAAGTTAACAGACCCTCCTCAAATCGAACTAAATAAAATAAATAATAAATACATAAGTAGGAAACAATCCAGCGATAAAAGTGACGAAACTATGTTTCAAGATCGCCTTTTCTATTACTTTTATTATTATTATTTTTGCCATTATTATACATTTTGAAACTGTCTCACAACTACGTCTTCGCAAATATTATTCTCACAAAAAATGTAGGTATGTCTTTTCTTCTATACTTTCTGTTCTTAGTATTCTTTCATTTTCGTTCGCTTTTCTGTGATAGTATATATTCGTAATGAAGCCTTTTCAAAGTAACTATGCTAAATCCGAAGTATAGTTTTATATATACTATAAAACAGCGTTACTTTTCCGCACGCAGCTCCGAGAGGAGGAAACTACAGACTATGTTATGCAACGTAACGTGAGAAACCGTTGCAAGTCTGTTCGTAAATCCCGATATTTCAGTTAAAAAAAATATATTTTTAAATATCCTGTATCAACGCCGTATTTAGGATCTGTGGGCGCCTAGGCTGAACCTTTGGCCTACCCTACCAGGGAAAATATATGTTCAATTTATCTTCAAAATCCGCCTTTTCAGCAATTATTCGTACTGATTGAGCTACTTATAATAACTTGATAACTTTGTTGTCTTAAAATGTCACTTCCAATGTTGAGTAAAGTTAAAGAAAGCGTTGAGTATGTCTTCTAGCATGGACATGGAGGTTCGAACTCTGCGTCAAACTTAAGTTGAAATAATCAGTTAATACAATAATGCTGGTTCGTTTAGTTATTTTTACATTCTAGAGTATAAAGTTGACATTTTACGCCTAGGGACGTACAATTATTGTATTTAACCGTCGGCGTCAGCGTCGGTTGTACTGTAGTACATAAAAGAATGCAAAATTGTTTTAAAATTTTCTATTTTGGTCCCTTTTTCTCTCAAAAATCAAGTTCCACTTTCTAAATGCGAAATTTTCGAAGAACAAAATCGAGGACAGGTGCCCCTCCTAAGTATATTTGAAAATTGCATTCAATAAATCCATTGAAAAAAAAATTCGAAAGAAAAAACGTTGGGCTCAACCGGGATTTGAACCCGGGACCTCTCGCACCCAAAGCGAGAATCATACCCCTAGACCATTGAGCCGATGCTTACAAAATCGTACTAACATTGTATCCCTTTACTTCACCTATTAAATTATATTAAATATTATAAAAACTTAAGGACATTACAGCCACATATTACGATTTTTTTGTTACTGAATTCTGAATTCATTTAGAAATATATAAAATGATATATTATTGACTATATTCAATTTTAAATTATAGAATGATGCTGCTGTAGAATATTTTGCCATCTATGAACGAAAACAAAAACATTCAACACTGGTCTAGTTTACATCGCGCTCATAAGATTGGTAGAATATGGTTGCCCTATAACTTATCCGATCGACGCGTGACGTCATCGGATGAGAAAACATAGGGATGGCACGATTTTTGCGGATTTGCTCGGCTATTTTTCAAGAGATATAAACCCGGATATATTTATGATCAGGAAGAAAAAGTCTATTTAAATATCTAATAATATAGAGAGTGTTCCATTGAAAAAACACTTTAGATGGCCATTAGCCTAAAGTTCCTTTAAAAAAAAGCAATGAGATTGCGAGTTATCTGAATAGCTACAAGGTATATCTTTAAATAATATTAAATTAAGGCACTGTGTTTTATTTTATTGTTACTAAAATTAAGGTAGGTAAAAGAGAAATATTTGAGCAATAATTAAACTAAAATGAACAAAACAGCTTCAAAATCTAGTACAAATAAGCTCCACGTATATAAAAGTATACAGAGGGTGGGCCGATCTATAATCGGCAGACTTAGCAGCGTATTTAGCAGTTAAAAATAAGACAAAAAGTCTATATAAACATATGTCGGAAAATTCTGAGATTTTAAGATACAGTTAAGCAACCCATACAGCACGTCCAATTTAAATTACGTCTCTACAAGATATACACGTGAGAAACAAAATATGTTATGATGAAACTAATTGTTGATCTAGTACTGACGTACACATATGAGATACACCTATGTTTTTGTTGATAGAATTATGTGATATAATGTTTAATAATTGTATACCGTATGCACTTAAGATTTTAAACATTTTTATATAACGTAAAGAAGGATCATTAGAATGTTGAAATTTGACGTCCGTAAATGATGCCTACAAGGTTTAAGTCATATGTATGTGTGATGCTTTATGCAATATTTGTACCTACTGCATACACCACGTAAAAGTGCGATATACACACATGATGCAAAAAACTATATATACACTCTTTAGTTGTGTCTTGTCGTATGTACATTCCACCATTCAGAAGCACGGCACAGTGCGCGCGCAAGCGTCAGCGTGAGCATACCGGGCATGTGTATCTCATGTGTATCCTCTTTCCTCTATAAAAGTGGGGTAGTACATCCACATCATATAGCAGCCATTTTTGTTTTATCATTTGGGAAGACGCGGAAGTGTGTGTGTCTCTGTGCACTTTGAAAAGGATTATAAGGTATAGTAAAAATTGATAAATACTTTATTACTCCTAGGTACCATTAATATTGGAGCTACAATGATTAATAATATTTATAACCCAAACTAACCCTATGCACCTAAGATTCTTAACATATTTATACAAAGTACAGATGGATCATTGGAATGTTATTGAAATTTAACGTCCGTATAGGTCCCTACATGATGCTTACAATGGTTTAACCCTAGGTTAGTCGCGCAAGCATTGTATACGCGTATAGTCGCGTGGGTGACATGTGTCACCCACGCGATTTAAATCACTTTAATAAGAAAAAAAAATTATAAATAAAATCAATGGTCATATTTTTGGATTATTTGGTGTGTTTAACATTTTTATAAGACAAAA
>MU187817.1:34119-48208 GCA_016904865.1 Pissodes strobi | reverse complement strand
TTGTGTGCCCCTGCCAGCCTCCCGTTCGCTCCATACATTAAAAACTCATTTTTTGTGCTGCCAACAGAAATACCCAAATCAAACAAATTTAATTGCTTTTTATAATATGCGATTCCAGTGAGTTTTTTGAAGATCGAGTGTTTCATCCTCTTGTGCACATATTAGACCAGCCTTCATTTGGCTTCGTAGCTCTTCCGCTATTTCGAGATGTTTCTTGTGATCTCTTTCTAGGTCCTCTTTTTTTCCAAATCTTGTGCAGAAGTTACTTGGACTTTATATTTATCACAACTTCGGCATGTATCCTTATGAGGTGTTTTAAATCTCAAATTTAATTTTGAATAAAATACATTTTTGTATTTGGTAAGGCTTACTGGCTGTTCTGTGATTTCCTTATAGAATTGATACATTTTCGCCAAATTTAGTTCGGGATGTAAAAAATTTGAGTCTGTCTGACTGCGACAATAACGTGACACATATGTTGGAAATGAAGCTATATGTTCCTTAATTTTCTTAATTCTTTCTTCATCGATGGCATTTCTTCCTCCACTACTTCTTCCCCTTTTATCAAGAATGATGTTATTTTTCATTTGATCCAGGGCCACACGGATTCGGTCATGGTTTATTTGAAGAGTACCTACTTAAAAATGTATCCTTACAAACGGAAGTATTATCTATGTAATATTTTCTTGACTTGCTTCTTCTTGATATTTTGGATTTTGTGTAAAATCTCTTCTTATCAACTTCTTGAACGCATTTGCTTAACAAGGCACAACGTCCTTCAAATGTGCCAATATTCCAAAATTGAAGAAAGAATATTCTTATTTCTACATTAACAGCAGTGTGACAGTTTTTTGAGCACGGACAAGAATAATCTTTAAATATTTTAGGTGGTACAATTTTATTTTTTGCTGACACGTATTTTAAGTTAAAGTTTGCAAACTTTTTTCTGTCGTGTCTTGATTCATTTATTCTGCTCCTCTTTCTACCGCGTGTCTTTCTGCCTTCACTTTCCTTTACATTCAAATCGATTTCTTGGTCCATTATTTCTTCTGCAGAATCAGTATTTTCTGAGTCAGGGACGTATTCGCTGCCTGAAGACTGGTACGGTTCATCCAAGGGCTCGTCGACATCAAGTAGTGTAGCAGAAGACATATTTTGCGAAGTACAGTCATCACATTTTTCTTGTTTTTGAGGACCAGCATTGAGTGTTTGTTGAAACTTTTCAAGCCCCATTTTTACTAGTAATTTTCCTCTTGACATATTCATCCTCTGCAATGAAACAAAACAATAAGTATGGTTTGCAATACTCATAACAACCGGTTTAATTATTTTATTAAGAGAAATTACTTATTAAAATATATTTTTAATTGATAAATTTTAATTGAAAATCTTGCACTCTGTGCTATTATTTTAAGATTAGCAAAAAAGGTCTATCCCACATTTTTTCACTAACGTAAAACATAATAAACGTATTATCTTTATATCGAGCATTTAACACTTATAATAATGGTAACTTCATATTATGTGCCCTAATTTATATGTAATTTGTAACCGTTCTTGTTAAATATGACAGAGCTAAATTAGTAAATTCTTATAGGTTATATTAATATAATAAATAATTTATTTAAATATTCTAACTTACATCATGCAGTATCAAATAATCGTGTAATATACATACCTTGAGTACTAATATACCTCGCAGTAGCACAGCAGCTTTATTTTGTGATAATTATTATTAGTAAACACCAAATTTACGACTTTGTACTAACAAGGGAAACAGCTTTACTGTTGTAAACAACACCTTGATGTTTTCTCTTAAAACGTTACGCAGACAGATATGCAACAATGGTCTAACCAACATGGCAACATAAATGTGGGTTAGATCATTTTTCAGATTTCTGTTCCGAGGATTTATCGAATGTGGTTTAAAACTTTGGTCATAGATGTCGTTAAAATGCCGGATGTGGCTTAGATTATTTTTGCATGCTATAGTAAGGTACATGATAGACGGTTTAACACGAATAACTCATTTGTAAACAAATTGTGGGTTAGACGGTTTTACAAAACACCGTCCAACTGTGTGTTCAATTGTAACGATTTTAATAACTAGATAAAATACCTATAACTTTATGAGGCTTATTTAAAAAATAAAAAAAATAGTTCCTATTGTTCTATGATTTATTATTTTATTTCTATTATTATTATTGGGTTATAGTTGATACTTTTGGGGCACCCTGTACTGTGCAATTATCTGATAATCGTGCACTAGTGCATGATTATCACATAATCACATTCTGATTGGTTTACATTAATAATTAAAACATGTCAGTTTATTGTTGGAATGTCAGTTTTGACAGATGAATGAAATTCTCATGGCAAAAAACAATGAATGACGTATTTTGCCGGCTATTATTATCTTCGGATCCATACATATCATCGTTACCTCAATGTATAGGTAGGCGTTCAAATAAAGAACCACTGACCCAAGACGTTCTCAATTTACTCCAACAGCCAAATTTAGCAGAAATAGCAGCCTTAGAACATCTTGATAGTGATAGTGACATTTCCGATAGTGACGGCAGCGAACAATAGGGCGTCAAAAGTTTTTTGTTGCTTAGAATAAGCATTTAAATTGTTTTTTAAAGGACTAGATTAGGAGAACATTTTTATGTTGAAATGTGCATTTTTTATGTTAACACTCTGTACAAAATACCTTTATGTTGCAATAAAACTTTCATTTTTCTGTTAGACGTGAAAAATATTTAAACTAGTTAAATTATGCTAATTAAAAATGGCATATCAGAGGTCCTATTTATTACCACCTAAAATAGTTAAAACGACCTCTGTGTGACGCCCGCAGAGATTTAGTATGTGTTTTTATGTTGGCGGGTCTAGTTCGCTGTGAAGAATGTAAGAGCAATATTATACCTCTTAATTAGTTTATTTGATATTTAGGTATATAGGATATTATCGTATTATTTACCCTTTGAAAATATATCTATAAAAAGGCATTTAATGTCTTAATTTGGCTTTTAATTGGGGAATATCGATAAAGCCCCCTTCTAGGGATTATATTTTTCAAAATTATAATTTTAGGCCCCTAGGCCAGTGCCTAATGAAAATAATAACACCCTATTTAGTACTTGCAATATTTTTTAAAGATTTTTAATCGTCCAAGGATGCGGCTTATATTAACTACATTGTATTAAACGTGTATTTACAGGGTGTCCCAAATTACGAAGTTGGTTAAATCGTGGCAAATCAGATTTGAAATTCAACGTTTCGATTTTGGGCCCTCATTAACAATCTTATTTTCTCCTGACTACGGGCCTGGCGTTTTTAATTAATTTTTAGGACCTTTCAGTCCGATTATAAATTAACAAAACGAGTTTCTCATAAGAGATAATGTGTCAGAGCTCCCCGGCTTGTGCCTTATGGATATATTTGTACTTTTAAGTAAGCCTGTGACGCATCGTAAGTTTAGGAATATAAAAATCTATTAAAAAACCGTAATAAATCATCCAGGTGCGTATTTAAAAAAGGATAAAGGATAAATGAATCGGTCATTTGAGAAACACCATAAGTCAAAAAAGTATAATGTTGGGAAACTGAAAAAAACTTTCTTAAATCGTGTCTGTGTGAGATAAAACATTGATTTTTTTTCCTAGAATTGCAAGGTTTGTTTGCTACGTGACAGCAACTAAAAAATTGTGATGAGTTTTTAATTTTGTCTTAAATATTTTTTTGAAAATCATGACTTATGGGGTTTCTCAAATATACGGATTTTATGGTTAAAATTTTAACTTATTTAGACAACAAAACTACATAAATTAACAAAATATGTTTATTTTACACACTTTTCATATTTTTAAGTAGTTGAATTTAATCTAAAAACTCAATGTCATTATCATCTTTATCAACAGTAGGTCATTTTATTAATTTGTTTCCCTTCCAGTTTGTATAAGCAGCGCCAGACACTCTTGCTTTTTTTATAACCTCTGATTTAATACTGAGATCTATTTTGAATCCCTTTCTTTCGTTTTCCGTTGAGATTGTCATTATTACGCATATCCGTCTGAATTGGTACTCATTTTTAGCTTGTAGTTATTATTTAAAACAAAGTTATGTAGATGTGATCTGAGATTTAAATAACTAAAAGCAACTTAAAACCAACAGCTGATTTTTACTAGCTCGTACCACCGGACATAACTTGTTTATATTCGGTGCTCGTACGCAGACTATCGGCATATATTAGAGAAACACCATTAGTCAGTGACTTATGGGGTTTCTCAAGTAAACCAAATTTTCACGCTCGGAAATTTAATACAAGGAGTGGTATGACTTATGGGATTACTCGTTGAAATGAGCGTCTACATGTTAGAAATAGGATTCCGCCATTATTCAAATAGGTCAAATTTGTGACTTATGGGCTTTCTCAAATGACTGATTCAAATAGTTTACACGTCAGCCGTTCAAAAATTCTAAGTTTCGGCCATTCAGTTTTTGAGCCCTTTATATCGACTATTCTCATAATACTTCGTTACTATAGCAACCACCTTGAGAAACTTATTTAAATAAACTGAATAAAATTTTAAATGTCCGACCTTAACCTAAATGCGTTTATTAAATGTGCATTAAATTACATTTTTCTGAATACTATGTAAGATTTGGAATTATTCTGATTTTGTTATTCTAAAGATGAGCCATAACTATTGCCATTGTATAAATAAAAAAAATAGTAGGATATTTCCTGTGCTGAGTTTTCTCGCACAGTTACCATCGACAAATGAACGTCCCCATCTATATTACAGGACGGAAACTATTAGGCGAGAAATAAGAACATTGTTGACATAATGGTGAATGAGTTTTCATTGTTCATCAGCGGGCAGATTTAATTGTCAATAGAGGACTCTTAACTCCGAACTGAAACTTAATTCGGGGTTGCCAATGTGCCGATTTTTTAGTTGGAGTTGTCGAAGAACGATAAATAATGTTCTTGGGGGTTTCCCATACAAATGGAGTCCTATTTCTATGGGGTTTCCAGTTAAAACTCTTGTTCAAATCTAAAATATAATCATCTGTTATGTGAGGTATTTGTTTTTGTTTTCTTTCTCATTCGTTCAGCGCGCCTTGTAGCTTTTCCACGAGTGTGTGTTGCGGTTGTGTTACTGTGTTAGTAATTATTTCATGTGATTTTTCACACTGTTTTTGATTAATTTAGTTGTTCGGTAAGTGGATATTGACTAGCGTTTACTTATCACTTTACAAAAACTTTCCAATTTAGTTGAATTAGTGACTACTGTTTTGTATATTACATTACATAAACAAAATGTCTGTGTGTGTTTACACAAACTGCAAAAACTCAAAGTGGCGTAACCCATCGGTCACTTACCACCGGTTTCCGTTGATAAATCGCGTTGGGGAGGAACATTTTAATAAGTGGGTGATTAATTGCGGTAAGTACATACTTAAATTGTTTTTTATCCATTAGGTAAATATGTAGCAACAACAGGCATGCCCCGTGAGTTTTTTTTTACAGGTGGGGCAAATCTTGTGGGTACTAATAATGTCATCGTTTCTAGTACACATCAGAGGGATCAGGTTTCGACTGGCATAAATCTCTTTCCACACGATGCGTGAATATTTGTATTGTTTATTCAAAATCTGTAGCAGACATCCTCAGAAATTGCTGAATTATCCCGAGGGCTCTTTAGATCATCCAGTAAATTATTGGTATTGTACCTGAAGAAATGTATTCATTAGTAAGATTTAAGGTTTAGTCATAAATGGTTGACTTTATCGTTATAAAGCATACCTTACATTTGCTTACTCCAGCCAATATTTGACCCACCATCTGCAATTCTTCTTCTGAAGGTGTTTTTTTTTAACTAGCAGTGCAGTTGTGGATAATAACAACAATGATGAAGCCGAAACGACGACTTCAATTTCATCGCGATCCATTTTGTTCAATGTTGGGTGTAGTTCGCTATTTTTCACACATTGCCAACATTCGCTAACGCTGGCACGTCGTGTGTATGCTTTCAATTTGCGAATCATGACGAATATCTGAATGTTGGCTTCAACGTTGGCCCCAGCGTTGGTCAAAATCCGCACATAGACGCTATTTAAAAAATATATTTGGTTAAGTGGCTAAGCGAGGTTTTTCATATTGTACTGGTGATGACTGTTGTGTAACTGCACATCGTCTCTCCCTCTTTTTCTCTTATGGAATTGGTGAAGAATTATTCAATTTTTATGAGATGAAGTGAAACTAACCGGAAGTTGATTGGACGACTAACCCAAACTAACCAAATGTGTTAAAATTGATTATAACCTAGTGTAACTGGTTGAAATGACTAAAATAAGGCGAGACAAAGTGAAACTAACTGAAAGTTGATTCGGGGACTAACCCAAACTAACCATACGCTCCCCGTATAAAAATCGATCGTGAGTTGGACTATTAATATTGATCGTACGCGGTAGCTGCCCGCATTCCTCTACCGCACCGTGGTCGAGTGTGTTCAAGGCCAACGGAGGTATTTTCCACGGCACGCTGGAGTGAGCGCATTTATTAGAATATCTATAGACGGTATCTGTAGCCAGCAGCATTCCAGCAGACACTGGCTCCCGGGCACCTTTTTAGCGTTGGGTGAAAAGCCGGCTAATACATCTTCATCATTCGGTTCGTTTTACTCTCTTACAAACCTGAGGATTTTGCAAAGCATATTAAAAACGCAGGTTTAAAAAAATAAATAAAAAAATGGAGGATCATGCCATATTAATTTTAAGTCTTCCTGTGTTTTTGTCTCGGTTTTTGTTCTTCAATTATGTACACAAAGTGGTTTCTTGCTAATATAATATGTATATATTTTATATTTTGATGATTTACATAAAAAATACCGGTAATAATTATTAACAAATTTTGGCAGTTTGGACGTGCCCCAAAATTTTTTCGTCTGCTTACCTCCGGCGCGTTTCTCCCTAAAAGCTCTTCACCACTATTCAAAGCCGCGAACCGCCACTGTGTAAGGACAATATCGTAATGCAAAAATATAACATTAGGCCTATTATTTCTAGAATTGATGCTCTACCAAAGCCCTTTGTATCTCAGCAAAGCCCCACTGAATTAAAAGTTCTAACGCCTAAAAGAACCTATACGGCAAAAAGAGAGATTGATGTGGACATAGAAGACCTTCCGAAAAAAAGAAAAATTAATAACGATGGTGAATTAGAAGTTTTGACGCCTTCCACATCTTCAGCTAGTTGTTCAAAATCAAAAGAACAATGGTTAGTTGAGACAACCCCTAATTTTGATACTCCTACGAAAATAAAGAGGAAATATTTTTACCGGGAATCCGTTAACGATAGTGCCACGATAAGGCAGCTGAAAGCAAAAGTGATTGCTATAAAAAAAGAAGTGGTCACGCTGAAATCACGAAATCGAAAGATGAAGCGATACCATAAAAATGAGAAGAATCATGATCTACTTTATAGTGTATTATCAACTCTTCAATATACATCACAGCAACAAAAGGCATTTGTTTATATGCAATTATTAAAGAAGAAAAGGCAAAAATGGGACACAGTGGAAAAACAATTTGCTTTAAGTCTGTATTTTAGGGCTAGACACCTATTGCAGCAAACAATTAAATTGCCCTCAATAGCTACAATCAAATCTTGGATTCAAGGCAATACGTTTCTCCCAGGTTTCAATAAAATATATTTGGAACAATTGAAAATACAGGTTAGTTTAATGAAAGAACACGAAAAGCTATCATTTGATGAAATGTCAATTAAAAAATATATAGTTTATAATAAGGCATTAGATCTTATTGAGGGTTTCGAAGATAAAGGAGTATTTGGGAGGTCTAATAAAATGGCCAAAGAAACTTTGGTATTAATGGTCAGAGGGTTATATAGTCACTGGAAATTGCCTGTGGCATATTTTCTGTCAGGCAGCCAAACAAAGGGTGAAATTTTAAATGGATTTATTAAAGAAACCAATGCAAAATTGGAAGATTGTGGCCTGGTTGTTAAAGCGATAGTTTGTGGTCAGGGTACTAATAATCAATCTTGCCTTCAACTACTACTTGTAAGCAAAATTAAGCCCTACTTTGTTTGTAGTAATAGGCCAATATTCGCACTATTCGATGTTCCTCATCTGATAAAAAGCATTAGAAACAATTTAATTAATGCAGAGTATGCACTTAATAGCAAGAGGATTTCTTTAAAAAATGTAGAGGCATTATTGAACATAGATTCAGAAAATTGTGCGCAGTCACAAAAAATATTGATCACACATTTGTATCCCAATGTTTTTGAGAAGTTATCTGTACAATTAGCGACACAGTTGTTCAGCAGAAGAGTTGCAGCTGCATTAAGAACTGCTGTTTCAACTGGGACTATAAAATCGGAAACAGCTTCTGCAACGGCTGATTTTATTGAATTGATGAACAACGTTTTCGACTGCCTAAATAGCAATATGAAATTTAGCAAAAATCCGTTTAAGTATGCGATATCAGATGAAAGCCAACAAATTAGAGAAACTTTACTGAAAGCAAGGGAAATATTTGAAGTTATGTACAAGGAAGATAACAAGAAGGCCACTAGGCCACCACCTTGTTTTGATGGATTTGTACAAACAATTAATGCTGTTTTATTAGTAAGTATATTTTATTGTTTATTATGTATGTTATATTTACGGGTTCCAACGGCGAGGCACGAAAATATACAAAAATAGTGAAGTAACATTTTTTGCATTTTTTTATTCATGCCGGTTGCCGTAATAACAACTATGCCACTATCCTATTAAAATTGTTTTTTAAAACTTTCAACACCTCGAAAACGAAGTATTCGGGGTTCATATTTTTTCTTATTTAAACGAAAGAAATTTATTTAAACGAAAGAAATCCATTCCTAAAATATTGTAGTTTACTTTTGATCCACTTGTGCTTATAATTGGTATTTTGAAATGCAAAATAAAGTTTTTCATCCTCAAGTGTTTACTCATGCCATTCAAATAAAACATCAAAAACATATATTCAAACTTGGACATTATCTTTTCAGCTCCATGAACAAGTAAAGGAGGAAAAACGTAGTTATCTCCTAACATCTAGATTAAATCAAGATGGTCTGGAAAATTTATTTTCAATAGTTAGGAAACGTGGAGGATCATGCCGTAATCCATCAGCACAACGATTTCGGTGCACATTTCGGCAATTTACTGTAAATATTTTATTGCGCTCCGTTGAATCATCAAATTGCGATTTATTTTTATCAGTTACCAATTCGTTATTAAAAAAAATTAATAATTCGCAAAATATTGCTGCCTCGCAAAATAATGCCGATCCTAACTATATTCATGAAGATAGGCTTGAAGAAGATTCCGAAACGGACGACGAGGAAGTTTCAACTGATTTTTCTCAAAATTGCAAATTTAGAGACGTGCTCTGAAGCCATGTTCGCAGGGTATTGTGCCAGCAAGCTGTACAAAAATACAAAGTGCAAACAGTGTAAGAACTTGCTTATCTCAAATAAGGAATCAAAAGAAGGAGACCAAGAAACATTGATCTTTTTCAGACAATTTGAAAAAAAAAACAGAATCGATTGGTCTTTGCATTCCAAGCAAAGTTGGCAAATTGTTTTGCCATACGGCCTTATTAATATTTAAAAAATATTTTGAAAAAAACTTCTTAAAGAAATGCATTACATTTTTTTTTGGTTAAAATGGTATTGGCTCGTTTAGCTTATAATAAAAAAATATCTTTGCTATGTGGAATAGATCACGCAAGACTATTTTTAGAAATTTTGTTTAACGCAAAAATGTATTCCCATTGTAAAACCATAAGTCGCAATATTGTTGCTAATAAAAAAGTTACAAAATCACCTGAAAAAAAACAAATTATGAGATTTTCAAGCATAAATAATCATACATAATATACAGTGCCCGCCAAAAAGTCGCCACCATGTGAGAAACTTTTTTATGCATTCAATTCCAAAGACATTACTACAACTAGACTAGATGTGTTTGGCAAATTGAGAATTTGTAAAATAGTATTGTGCGTCGCTAAATTTAAAAAATATATATTTTTTTGTTATAAAATCTGTTAAACAATAACTGAATTAAGAGCAGTGCCTGAAAAACGTATCAAACCAAATACTTTTTGTGTTTTTTAATTTTTTTTCTTGATAAATAAGCTTATTTATCAAGAAAAAAATTCAAAAAACACAAAAAGTATACTAAATTTTGTATTCAGCTAAGCCTCTAAAAATTTGCGAAATGACAATTTTGAATTGCCATTAAAATTGTTATTAAAATTGTCCCTTAAATTCAAAAATGCTAGGAACACGATATTATATGGCATTTAAAAATGTCAGGTTTAAAACTCATGCATCTAATTATTTATATATAGATGCATTTTTTTTTATTTGAGTTTTGCTTCCTACTTTTTATTGTTATATTTGTTGCAACAATAATAACTGTTTCGTTTCATAACCTTATTCAAATGTAATCACTTCGGCATCTTCTATGGCATACCAGATCATTCCTAAGTAGGGCATCCGATAGCTATATCTAGGACCTAGCTTCATAGGTAGTATTTCATACTTAAACTTATAGAAAAATTAAAACTATTTATTTTAGGTAGGAGTATCTATATCTAGTTTTAAGTTACAAGTTACAAGCCATACAAATTTATAACATTATATTGAAAACGCGAACTAAATGATTAGTATTATAATAGGCCATTTTTCTCCTCCAAGTTTAGAGTTAAAGTAAAATTATCTTTGAATCATTAAAAGAAAACAAGTAGGATCAGAAAATATGGAGAAAAGTCACAACACAATACGACAAAAAAAACCTCCTTTTACTAAAAATATCACATTTTATTCCTGTGATTTGTTTTCTTTTTTTGGCAGTTAAAATAACTTTTGGTTGATATCCCAATTTGGACCTAACCATAAGTAGTAACTCTAGCTTTTCATTAATCTAACGATTCGTTGATAATCCAAACTTATAAAAATGAGGTGCTGATCAATCACAACCTATTAAAACCAACATAGCAAAATAAAAAAATAGTTTAGAGCTGTCGAGCTCGTTTTTTAAGGTGTGATAATAAAATTAATTTTATTACCTACCTAGTATTATTTATTTTTATACAATAGTAATAGCATTGTATAATTTATGCAATGGTAATATAATTTTTAGTACAATGGTAATAGTAAGTAACTACCTACCTTATAATATCTTTATAATGCCCAAAATAGGTAGTGAAATAAAAATATGTTTAAATGACCATTAATTGTTGTACAATAAAAGCTTAAAAACTAAAATATTCATATTAATATATTATAAAACAAATTTGTGGGTCTATTTATGATAATATGTTATTTAAGTTCTCCAAACGTAAACCTTTCCCCAAAAATAGATTTAACGTAAAGTATGACTGTGTAGCATTTTCAAATTTTGGCATGAACAAATGCTACTGTTTTGCTTGATTTGTATTTATTTTTATTTACAAACACAATTTAGTTTGGATTATTCGATATAGGTATAGTGTACATTACCTTGTTTTGTCTTGAAAGGTATTGAATTTATTTTCTATATTTACATTTATAATGTACTACACATGCATGAGATGTCCATAACAACAAGGCTGATTTTTGTCCGTTGCAGAGTCGAAGGTACTCGACTAGGCCTCGGAAACTTCTTTTATAGGTTCTGATTGTGCACCAATTTGTCAGGCTTTTGTCTTTGGATTTAAATACTTGAGCTCTCTTTATTACTCGGGAAAGTGCTCACAAGCCTTTGTTTGATCTAAAAGTTAATAAAAACTTAACAATTTGTTCGATACAAATGTAACCTAGAGTATATATTATTTTAGATAAATTTCTAGCAGTACATACCTCAAGCGATTTGGAGATCATATAAGTCGTCTGATGTAGATTATAATTCGTTTATCTAATTGTATTTCGGTGTATTGTTTCCTTTTGTTTTATTTGTCTTTCGAAGAGATTTCGTGTTTTCATTTCTTGTGTCAAAATGTCATTCACCTATCGATCTATCAGTAAGACACAGGCACACCATATGTTTTTGACAGTTAAAATTAGACATGTTCTAGAATCGACGTTCTTAAATAGCGATTCCTTTTAAGGTGTATTTACGTGATGCTTGGCGAATATGGTCTAGAGCAGTGACGTGGATGCGCTCGGACTCGTTATTTCAACTAACTTAGGTTGGCAGCAATGTTTAGGGTTCAAAGTGCGAAATTGGTTCCAGTTTCTTTCTTTTGGCGCCGTGTCGTCTAGGTGACGGGTCGAAATCCCGTTGTGGCTTCGTCGAGGCCGAGGTGTAAATCCTCATGGACTGGTTCTAATAATTGGGGTCATTATTTTATGATATTTTTGCTACGTTTAAGTTTTTGACTCGAACCAGGGCCATGGAGGTTACCTATATTAGTTTTTGTTGAGTTATTGGAATCCGACCTCCACGTGGTAAGTCACAAATTTTTTCATGCAGTTTTTCAGTGGAATTAATTGCATTTTCCAATTATTCTAGAAGAATTTATGTGTTGCTGTTGCTCCCATGTTGCTGATCATTGGAATCGTCGATTATTGTTTTTGGAGAAATCTCTAGAATGGACACTGTTGGTTTTGTTCGACTGGCTATTACCAGGCTATAGGCCCTATAGATAGTTCTATAGGTAAGATGAAAAACTAGTTAGGTTATGAGTAATCATTTCAATGTAAAATATTTACTTTTTGCTTAGACAAACAATTGTTTTTAGGGTTCTCTCCACGGGTACCGCTCTGGCACACGTATATTGCTTTGCCTAACTGCGATATCCTATCCAGCGTGTTTTTTTGGGTTACTTGCGTGTCTTAGATTTATTAAACCACCATTTGCATGTTATGCCCTTGTTGATGCTGGATGTGGCGTACCAAGTTTGGAGAAGTCAGTTTTTGATTTGAAGTGGTTTGGAGTTGCATGGACCGTACATGTACTTATACTGGTATTTAGTTGAAGAATATTGTAAGATTGAGAATACCTACTTCATAAGTTGTAAGTCACATCATTCACCATTTTATTTGTAAGGCTGTCTCGGCAAATTTAAATTATCTATAGATTGAATGATTACACACATATTTGATTTTATATTATTGCGGCAGAATAAAATTCATGAATTTTAAACCCTGCGCTATCTACCATCATTCTAGTGGCCTATTATTGGGTATGCGAAATATTTGCCTAACAGTTTATATTTGACACCGTTGTTGATAATAGTCAATATTATGTAAGTTTCATTTCTATTGCTTTATTGTTTATACATGTGATTGTAATTGTACTATATCATTGTTGTTTTATATCAAGGTATCTCCTCATTAGTAAGGAAAGAATAAAGTATTTATTTTGGGGAAATATTATGCCTTATTGAAAAGCTCCTCCAAGAATTACTTTTCAGCATTTAACAACTTTATGGATTTTTCTTAGTTGAGTCAAAGTTAACTAAGTGGTGCCCAAATATTTTTACTAAAGTGTACCGAGGATCCACGAACCTAGCTCTCCACTACATTACTGGCTGCCGTTCGCATCTATAGGTAGGTTTTCTAAAAGGACTTAGGAAAAGTTGCCATAACTGGCCGACTTAATCTACTAAGTAACCCCCAAGCTCAGATTTATAAATTAATGTTTGAACAAGAAATGACGGATTAGTTTGGTTTCACACGGTTTCACCCACTTAGCTGAGGTCCATACATAATGTTTTAAACATTGATTCTTTCTATCAAACAGTAAAATTTGAATCAAAATTGGATTTAGTAAATTTGCAATAAGCCGAAACAAGTTCACAAATACGATTACGGATAATACATTTACCACCTCTTTGCACCTCCTTAAAGAACATTCCCGAATATAACATAAGAATACCGCCTAATCGAT
Organism: Pissodes strobi; assembly: GCA_016904865.1. Classification (NCBI taxonomy): domain Eukaryota; kingdom Metazoa; phylum Arthropoda; class Insecta; order Coleoptera; family Curculionidae; genus Pissodes; species Pissodes strobi. The sequence goes on along the minus strand of MU187817.1, from coordinate 34,272 downwards.
CAAGCCGTTAAAAAATTATACACAGAGTAATTAGGTATTACAAAAATAAAAAAACACATTTATTGTCACTTGAATCGAAAACTTTAATTTTTATGCAATTACAAGCAAAATGCCTCCAAGAAAAAATTACACCAAAAAATCTATATATATATA
>MU187817.1:7609-25915 GCA_016904865.1 Pissodes strobi | reverse complement strand
TATTGGAAAATGCACTACACTATCATCTAGTTTAGGTTTCTTTACTGGTTGATCACTTAGCTGAACATCTGCTTTTCTCTTTTTTGCATCTTTATAAACAGGTAACTGCACATCAGAACAGGATGGACGAAAAGAACATGATTGCTTTTTATGTCTATATAGATTTGGTAAAGAACTTATTACAATCACTGCATTGAAACATCATCAGTAGTTACTCTGAGCGCATGTCTATCTGTCTGTGTCTGTCTGTTTTGCTCTCTGTTTTGCTGTATTTGCTCTCTGTTTTGCTGTTTTTTTTTTCTGTCTGTGTCTGTATCTGTTTTGCTACCTATACAGTTAAGAGTTTTCAGCAGAAGACTTCTGTCCTTTAATATTCAAGAACTTGTTTTTAATATCTTTAATTGTGCTGCGAAGCTCAGCAAATGCTACAGGCGTAAAGAAGAAACCGTGTAAATTCGCATTAGCATTAGAGAGATATGAAAGTGGATCATGAGAAGGAGTTATGGTGTTTATTAACTCTTTAGCCACATTTACCAAGTAATTATTTAGGTTCTCAGGTGAATAAGCGATAGTGCCAGACGAAGAAGTCTTATTCCTTAAGTCATTCACAATAGACCATGATTCTTTAGCAACGTTACCGGATTTAGCCAGCATCTCATTATAACAAATGTCCTTTGGCAGCTTTTATAGTTTTATGAGAGACTTTTCTGTAAAGTTTCACGTGATCATGGAAGAAGATGCTGTCCGAGTATTTTTTTAGGTGAGATACGGAACGCATGTTCTTTGCAGATATGCATAAGCCTTTAGTTGACCAGGGTTTATGTTTTTTAATTTTGATAGGCCTAAGCAGAAAGGATTTGAACGCCAGAAAATTCGGTATCGACATCATCAGAGAGGACAACCCAGACAGTTGTTAGACATAGCTGCTTTGAAATTTGGAAAATTTTTGTCCGAAAAAATACGGCATAATTTGCGTGAAGCAATTTTGCGTTTGGATTTTACCGAAAATTCTGTTAATACTGCCTCATGATCAGAGAAACCCCAGTTAAAGACAGCACAGTCAACGAAATCTGGATCGAAAGATGACACGACATAGTCTATAGTACTAGAATTAGTTTTAGTTATTCTAGTTGGTGAATTAATATGCATGATTATACGAAAAGAGTCGAAAATGTACTGAAGGGATTCTTGAGCAGCACACACACTGGAAAAGTCAACATTAAGGTCGCCACACAAAATTAAGTTGTTTCTTAAAGCCAGGGAATCAAGCAAGCTCAGTAATCTTTGACTGAATATATTATGCATGTCAGCGTCTGGTGTTCTGTAAATACAAACAAGATAGAAGTCACAAGCATTATGATAGACGATGGAAAATTCAAATACTTTCTCACACAATAAATTATCGAACTTAGTCACTGCCGAAAAGTCGTTGTTAGTAGACATTATCATAGTACCTTTATGAGATAAATTACTTCTATTAAATCTAGTTACTGTAGTATAATTTTTGACAAACACAGGCTCATCAACATTTAACCAATGTTCAGTTATGGCAATGATTTCTGGAAAATTAAGCTCTTCTAATAATAGAAATAATTAATCTGTTTTGTATCTTTAGGACTGAATATTAATAAGAAAAACACTAAGCTTGCCATCATCCAATTTTTCAGAGCGAGCTTCATCCTCTGTTCGCGTCAATCTACCTAAAAATTCCCCCGTCTAATCGGAGAGCTAGTAGCAAAATATTTGCTATGACTTTCCCTAACCTTCTGAAGGTATTGAAGTCTCTCCGATGAAAAGAAAAACCTGAAGGCAGAGAGGTCCGTTTCAACCTCAGCAGAACCAATACCGTAGACGTCGTGGAAGTGATAATATAACTTACGCGAGGAGCCCACGTCACTAGGAAGTCCCTCCGAATCTAGATGTAATTTGATGCTGGTGTTGGTGTGCCCTTCGAGCCACACACTGGAGGGTTGGTTATGGAGATAGGCAAGGAACAGCCGAATAGCCTTTAATATGGAGGGGTCCCTCAGCCTAGCCAGCAAATATCGTCCATTAGTTGCGTCCGAATCTCGCCACAGCCGCACTATAGGTGGTCACCGGGTCCATATCCAGCCCACTATCCCTCTTCGCACTTTTCTCCACAACAACCTCCAAATTCTCCAGCGCAAGAGACTTACTGGCAGCTAAAGCATCCCTGTCAGTGCCAATCCCAACAGACCTCACGCCTCCAAGTATATGTACAGATGTTGAGTCAGAACGTGGTGGTAGGCTTCGGCCGTTCAAAGTGCCTGGTACAAAATGTTGATAGGCAGTGGACAAAGTACTTGCTGCAGGCGGCGATACCTTTAAGGTTGTTAAAGATGAATTGGCAGTGACTGTTTCAGTACCCGGCGGCCACATACTTATGTCCTTAAGCTGCTTTAGGTAGCTTTTTTTCTGCACACCAACCTTGAAATCGGAGTGTGAACAGCATTGGAAAGCATCGGATAAACTCAATAGTTCCAAGTTTTTCTTTGGCATAGGTGTGTGCAAGCTGGTTTGCTGTAAAGAGGTGGGATCTTGGATACTACCACATAATGCCAGTCTTCTTTTATGGGGGATATGTGAGGTGTGGGAGCAATGACTTTAGAGGAGAAGTAATAACCACTGTGTCATGGTTATCTGTATGGTCGGTCTGAGTCGAAATCGATTTTTTTATTATTGGTGGATTACTCCTAATAATTGGATTATCTTTGGCAGCCAACTTTGCTATCGTGAGTGCCATTTGATCTACACTTTTTCGCATATCGCCCATTTCCTTCAATAACTCTTCCTTCGATGAGTCGTGAATCTGAACTTTAACATTCATCATGATTGTGCATAAAAATAGATGACAAATTGAATATATCTTGTTTCATTTCCTTGATCGAATGGCATAAAGTTTCTTGTCTATTTTCAGAGAATCTGCTATGAAGGTTGTGAGTCATTTATTTTTTTGTTTAAAATTTTCCATTTGGAGTCATGGTTACTCAAGGTGTCGTAAATGATTGGAAGAAGATCATTGTTCTTCTTTAGACAGGTTCCCAGAGCTTCGACATTTTCCAGAGATATATCCGATCCTTGTAGCTGTAACACCTTGCCGTGAAGATATTTTAACGTAGGAGAGTCACAAACACTGCAGAAAAATGTAATATTGTGGTACTTTTGTTGGTAGAGCACCTTTGTTGTTGCCTTATCCAGCCCAGTACAGGTTATACAAAAATTCCGGAGGCACTCCCCACTAAAGCGAAGTTTATATTTATCATTTTCTGCGACGATTCTCTGGCAGGAATTGTCAAGCGTCTTAAGGGTAGGGGATGGAGCGTGGGCGGGTGCTATACGTTGGTCAGCGGATAGGAATTCAAAAGTGGTACGTCGGCTTGAAGAGCGTCAATACATGTCTCGTCCGTCCAATGTACCGTCGTTAGTCAGGCGGCAGCCCGTACGTTCAGATGCATCGTAATTGCCATACCACGATCCACGGTCAGGCGTTATGAGCCGCTTGGCCGCCCCAAGTTCGTCTTCCAAAGGTGGCATGTATGGTCGAGCCCCACTTCAACACCGAGTGCACACAGCTGCCCTTAAGGGGCTTGGTGAGCTTTAGTGCCTCCTCAGTGGGGCCGTTACAGCGTGGCCAAATGCCACGTGCCCCTACGATCACTGGGCGAAACAGGAAAGACCTGCCCGGCCACCTTTTTCTGACTCCCTCTAAGAAGCCCGCGCACTCATATTTTGCCTTCTTGTCGAGCCATCCTGGGCGAGAGAGCGGTCAGCCCCATCCCAGGAAACCTGAATGTCTGCCACTACGGTTGTGAGGGCATTGATGTGAACCACGAGATCGGGCTTATACAGGACACCACCGTTAGACCGTATGTGCGGTTCGGCCTCGACAGTGTTGCCCAATTGGGAACAGTGTCGCTGTACTTGTTCTTGCCCCACAGGTCTTGGGCCTTCTTGTAACCACTGGCACGGCGCCCCCTCCCAGTGTGCTGCTGGTTATAATGCTTGCTGGGTTTGACCCCAGCATTGCCAGCCTCGCCGTTATTCGCTCGAGGACCGCGTTTTTCCCCTTCTGCACCCCGCGCCCGGTGGGCTCCGCCAAGGAAGACAACCAAGCCTCCGGTAGCCACAAGTGGCTCCTTGCACTCCACGAGGGCGAGGTCGCTCATCCTCCTCACCGGAGCATCATCGGGCCCGGTAAGTGCCCTCCGAAGCTCGCACATCGTTGGTCTGAATGTGGGTGGCGGCCGTACTTCGGCAACCAACTTATTCAACTTCGGAGGAGAGGGGGTAGGAGTCGCGGAACTCGGCGCGGCGCGATGGAGGTTGGTAGCACACTGGAAGGACTCGCCGGAACCAGTGGCCAAGCGTGCGGAGTCAGAGGAGGAAGACGTGGATGGGGTCTGGGAGGAGTGATATTGGATGACGGGATTGAAGTAAGGTGGGTCTGGTTTTTTGGTCTTAAGGATTGTCTTCCCCTTGACAATGTTCACCGAAGCCTGGGTCTTCCCCTTTGCGAGAAGATTACCAGTTACCGATGAGGGTGGCTCAACAACAAGTTACTTTTACAAAAAAAAAAGGCCCACATCTGTGCCTTTTCGTGTTTTCTATTTATTGAAGAAAAATCATATAAACAGAAATGTTAAACAATATATACTCTACATAAGCAATAGAAATATGTCAATCGATATGCGAAAGGGCGGCTGCAGGTGACCCGCTAAATGCGACGTAGACTCACTCGTGAAGCGAGTGACGTCTCACGCTGCAACCACCCTTTCCACGTCGTTCCTTAGGTGGTAGTAAGGAAGTTTTTAATATAAATATACAATGCACAGACAGAAAGCAAACAAACAGGTTGACAATAAAAGCTACAGTACAAGAAGCGTAGGACCGCTCTAGGTTTCACCTACCAGAAGCTGTGTATACTGTTTACAAAAATAACAAAAATCATCAGTAGTGTAACAGAGGAGTTTTTGCACTCTACAACCTACTAAAGCAGGGAGAGGACAGTGGACTGCGTTCCCGACACGGACAGCAGGACCACTGGGACAGGATGGGATTGTCGTGTGTACTTCTGTCTCTGTATACAAACAAAAAGCGTCCTGAGGGTAGGGTATGGAACGTGGGCGGGTGCTATGCGTTAGTTAGCGGATAGGAATTGAAAAGCGGTATGTCGGCTTGAAGGGCGTCAATACATGTCCCGTCCGTCCAATGTACCGTTGTTAGTCAGGCGGCAGTCCGTACGTTCAAATGCATCGTAGTTGCCATACCACGATCCACGGTCAGGCGTTATGAGCCGCTTGACCTCCCCAAGTTCGCCTTCCAAAGGTGGCATGCATTGACGAGCCCCACTTCAGCACCGAATGCACACAGCTGCCCTTAAGGGACTTCGTGAGCTTTAGTGCCTCATCAGTGGGGCCGTTACAACGCGGCCATATGCCACGCGCCCCTAGGCTGATTGGGCGAAACAGGAAGCTCCTACCTGGCCACCTTTTCCTAGCTCCCTCCAGGAAGCCCGCGCACTCATATTTTCCCCACGATCTCATTGTGCCTCGCGATCCGCCCGTCATGCACACGGTCACACTTCTGCAAAACGTGGCACAACGTCTCAATAACCCCACAACCGCCACGGCAGAGCCGTTGTTCCGGCTCCTTCCACGGCAAACCCGCGGTGGGCAGGTTCCCAGTCCTGAGCTGCACGGCGCGTACCCAGTCACGGCCGGACCAACCAGATGGTCGGCCGCGTAGCCAACCCCTACTCGCCACGTCAGCCGAGCATTCCTCCACCCCCGTGTTGTGGGGCCGCTGACAATCCTCTCTCGCCAGGTCTGACACGCCGGTGTGTCTCCGCAAAGGTTGCCAAGCCGAAGCATGGTGGACTTCATTCTATCCGACTGTAGGACCTCGCTGATAAGCGGGTCCTTAGTCTGCTCCAGGAGCTTCTTGTACAGGCCCATGAGCTGGTAGAGCACCGATCTCGCCAGCTCAACGATCCCAAGTCCTCCGTCCCTCATACAAGCGTGAATTACACTGTCTGCCGTTGTCTTGGGCAGATGTGCGTACCGTTTTACTGCCGCCCTGATCAGCCGGTCGCTGTCTTTCAGGGCGGCCGATGTTACCCGGTTGTTTTGCAACCCATACAGCAGCTTTGGTATGAGGAACGTTCTGAGGACCTCGACTCGTTGATCCGGTTTGAGCGGCGCCTGTCCCACAAGGTGAAGCCAGCGCCTAAGGTTAGGCACATTGGGTTTCTCCACCTCTGACGCCCCGAACCGATGGCCCAGATACCTGAAACTGTTCAGATGTTGAACAGACGGGATTTTCTTGCCTCCTATCGAAAATATCGATCGGGTGACTGCTATCGGTCGCTTGTCACCCCCCAATGGCGCAGCGGACAAAGCGATGCACTTCCCCGCGTTAATGGACATACCCCTCTTCCGGAGTAATGAATACACATAATCCAAAATTAGGGACACATTCACCTGCTTGTCAGAAAGTAGCACGAAGTCGTCCGCAAACGCCATCAGGGTGCAACGGGAATTACTCGTGATGATACCCCCATCGAAGGCGGCATTCACCGTCTCCAGAAGCTCGTCCATAACCATGTTAAACAGCAGGGGCGACAGTGGATCACCCTGTCTTACACCTCTGCTCATGGTCACCGCCCTAGATTGAATGCCGTCGACCTTAAAGCATGTCACCGCGCCACTCAGCCCGTCCGCGATGTACCTGTACAGGACAGGGGGAACCCCCATCCTGCGCAGGGCTCGATCAATGGATCGATGAGAAACGAATGCCTTTCTCACGTCTAACGAGGCCACCATATATGCCTTACCCTGGGCTAGGCGGGTGCTCATATAATGGTCGAGCACCAAGACATTCGACATCGTCCCATCGATCTCACTGAACCCCCGTTGATGTAGATTGAGGGTGCAGGAATCGCGGATTTTTGCATGAATGACGCGGTGCAGCAAGCGCTGAAAAGCGGGGCCGATGTTCAAGTAAACAATAATGTTGAACACTGCCGCCAGCTGTGTCACCGGTAAGGACTTGATCCTGGAGACGGAAACGCCGTCCCGTCCAGGGGCCGAGTTCTTCCACGACCCGAGGGATGCCTTTACGTCGGCAGCAGTCACCGGGGCAAAATCCCACTCTGGCTTTGCGTCCAGAATCGGCTCGGTATCGTCAGGGGAGGCGGACTCCAATATGCCGCCAAAGAGCTCCAGCACCTCACTCATGGGCGGGTGAACCTCTTTTTCTAAGAGGTCCCGGCCGGACAGAATGTTGTCCACCAAACTAGACTTGTTTTTCCCCCATAAGTCTTGGGCCTTTTTGTAACCGCTAGCACGGCGCCCCCTCCCAGTGTGCTGCTGGTTGTAGTGCTTGCTGGGTTTTGGCCCAGCATTACCAGCCTCGCCGTTTGTTCGCACGAGGACCGCGTTTTCTACCCTTCTGCGTTCCGCGCCCTATGGGCTCCGCCAAAGAAGATAACCAGACCTCCAGGGTAGCCACAAGTGGCTCCCTGCACCCCACGAGGGCGAGGTCAATCATCTTCCGTACCGGAGCGTCACCGGGCTCGGTGAGTGCCCTCCGAAGCTCGCATATTGATGAACGGAATGCGGGAGGAGGCCGTAATTCGGCAACCTGCTTCTTTAGCTTCGGAGGAGGGGGGACAAGAGTCGCGGAACTCGGCTCGGCGCGATGGTGGGTGGAAGCACACTGAGAGGACTCGCCGGAACCAGCGGTCACGTATGCGGAGTCAGCGGAGGAAGACGTGGAAGGGGTCTGGGAGGAATGGTAATGGGTCATAGGATTAAAATAGGGTATCTCTGGTTTGTTGGATTTGAGGATTGTCTTCCCCTTGACAATGTTGACAGAGGCCGGGGTCTTCACCAGAGTCGATGGTCACCGTTTCAACTAGCGGGTTGAAACGTATCCGCTTTTGGACATACGCATCCACCGGACTGCTACTCTGACGAGTCCTCTTATTGGAGGTTGCGTTGGTGGCGTGGCTTTCGTTCGCAGCCACGCGGTCGTTGGTCAAAGTCTCGAGTCGTGGTGTCGATAATGTGGCTGCGCCAGACTGCGGCGAGGGGGTGCGGCTCTGGACGACAGTACCTTCCCCAGCGTGGGGCGGATGGATCGGTGAAGTTCGTGTAGGCGTTCTCGCGTCCTCCTGGGGCGTCGGTGTTGTTGGAGGAGACCTCAAGACGTGTGCATAAGTCGGAGGGACGCTTGGCGACAAGGAAGTGGGCGCGGGCAAGGCGGTGATAGCGCTGGAGGTATGGCCTGGAAGATCTACACGAGAGTGATCGATAGCCGCGGGCGATGGTAAAATGGGGGAGACTGTAACTGCCTCCTCAGGGACGTAAGAGTTCTTGGGCTTCCTTGACTGGACTATACCTTGAAAAACACCTTGGCACTACGCTCCGTCTGGCGGGCCTTGGCTCGTGCCAGGTATTTGGCATAGATTGGCTTCTCCCTGAGGAAGCGGACCTGGTGGCTAGTCAGGCCAGTTGCCGCGACCATCTTTTGAATAAAAGGCACACCCTGGAGGGAGGACGCCTGGATCGAACACATGATCTCGCATGCCTCCGAGTCGGTAATAGGCTTAATGTCCTCTAACTCCCTCTTGTACTCCGCTGGGTGTGCCCTTCGCTCGTGTTGGCGGGTAGCCTTGTAGCTATCCCATACCTTGCCGCAGAACTTGCACTTGTCGCGAGAACCGCAGAGACGCCGGGACACGTGGAATCGATACTGGGGCTCAGAGTCGAACTCGTCCCCGCAGCTGGCACATGAGTGACATTGTTTGTTCGCTCGTCTGTTAGCCATTTGGCCACCAGCAGCCCGCTCCACAGGTTTGTGGGCGGGTTTTGCCTCAAGTGTTCGCGTGCTGGTAGCTATGTTTAGGGTCGTCGACGGTGGTAGTGACGACCGTCCCGGACAGATGTTCGCCGGTAGCACCCCTTTACGGGGGTTGTTTGATAGAGACCTAGGACTCTCCTCGTCGAAAGGAATGCCGGATATTTCCGTATGAGGGTCTATAGATAATCTACCCGAAGTGCGTGAAGCGCCATTGCCGCACCTCGTTGGTGGAGCCTTTTTACTTGAAGGTCGCATGATTGCGCCACAGGCAGTGATCGCGAGGGCGCGTATCCGCTACCGCTGGCACGAAAAAGGAGGTGAAGATGTAAGGAGTCGGGGAGGTTATGGGGCGATAAACGATAGGGGGGTCAGAGTCGTTAGCCGCTCTGGTCTTGTTTGCGTGACGCACAGTAGTCGGCGTGGTGCAGGACCGTAACACAGGGTTTGATCTCTAGGCCACACGCCCACCAACGGAATCGAGGTTCCGTGTTCACGACTGACTGCCAGATATCGTCGCCCGCCCTTAACCAACTTGGAGGTCGACTCTACGATTTCCAGGGGAAGGTCAACATAAAGGGTCTATTGACGACCCGGAAGAAACACTCACTCTCCACAGTCGCAAAACACTCGTACCACCAGGATGTCACAGGAGGGACAAGTCCCCCCCGGGTGTACGGGGCTACGACCGTACCGGCGTGAGGGTTTATTGCGAACCAGTCGTATTTCAGACCGGTCCACTCACCCCAAACGCTTTCCGGCTTTCACCAGGCTGTCTACACACCGAGAAGTATATTGCGGTACCGCCTGCTAGGGGGTACTGTCCGTATCCCACCTAATTGGAGTTTCCACTCAACTAACTCGGCTTCGGCAGCGCGCAATTACGACTTCGTACCTCTATACCAGCTGTGGTGGACGAAGGTGACCTAGGTGCGCAAAGCCAAGACGCGTGCACGGCAACGACGCCTAGTGGCTGCAGGCCACCAGTGAGCTCCAGAAGGCCACAACCGGAAAGGTTTTAGTTCGCGTCCTCCCGATCACGTGGATAGGATAGGGTGAGACAAGCACTTTCACACAGGTATAACATAGAAAATCGCATGCACAGAACTATTTGAAATCTAGGGCGAAAGATTTATTCGCTCTGAAGAGAGTCCAGGGTTATCAGAGGGCGAGTTGGTTTGGCACAACAGTGCAGGCAACGGACGCCGAATCATCATTCGAGCATGCCCTATCACCTGCTGTGCCGCGCTGGAACGGGCGAGATGTTCCCCCACCCGCTGGGGATAGAGAAAAACCTCTTGAATCGGCGGTCAGCTCAAGATGACAGGATGGTGTTACACGCCACAGAAGGATCAGCGTAGAAAAAGATACATATAAAGGATACATATAAGGAGTCTCTCTCCTTGGAGAGAGAGTTGTTAGATTAAATCTAAGGTGGACAGCACAGACTTAGACTAGAACTTACGATTAAACCGTGCCCATAGTCAGTGCGTTGAAGTATCTATGTATCGCGATACTACCGATCAAGGTTTTACACACTAATTGTCGTACCTCGTACGTACTCAGGCCTAGCTGGTTCTTTGCACTGTCATTGCATCTTGGCCAGATACCCCGAGCTCCCATAACGATTGCCTCGACACTAATGTTCTTATTCGGGTATAACTTGCGTATCGCATCTAGCACAGGAGCTTCTGAATAATATGCAACTTTATGTGCATGTGCGACGTTGAGAGGCCGACGGCCCTCCCACGAGACCGCAACGTCGCATATCATAACGTTCTCATCCTTAACCATGACCAGGTCCGGGACTCGCAGCTGTCCGTCCGCTAAGCGGATCGGTTCTTCTACTGAAACCCTCCATCCCTTTGACGACGCTAGACGTTTTATGTGCTTGACAAGACAGTCGTGTCTTGCGATCCGTTTCCAGTGCGTTGCCGGGAAACCTTGGAGTACATGGGAAAGGGTCTCACTCCTCATGCATCCTGCTCGACAACTTCTAGCCTCGGATGGATTGGACGGTATCCCCCGCGTCGGGAGAAGGTTTCCTCGAAGTTGTACTGACTTGACATAGTCAGCACCAGACCAAAATGGTGGGAACCTTTCTATCCACGATCCACTTGCTATGTTCGCAGATCCCTGTTGCAAACCATTTCCGGAGTAGCCTTCATCCAATTGGGAGGCCCACATTCTTCTGATGTGGTTTGACGAACGGCAATCAGGCGCTGTCCAGCGGTCCAACTTTTCACGGAGTCTATGCACATACCCGAGGTTACAAATTGCTTGAGATGTTGAATCGTCTAGTGAGGCTACTTTGTTAATTCTGTTCCTCATTATCATTGGTATGTACGCTCTCATGGACAGTACGCCAAGTCCGCCGTCCCTGATCGGGGCGTGGATGTAAGCATCCGCGGACGTTCTTGGTAAGTGCAAGATCTGTCTGATTGCCATTCTTATTGCTCTATCAGCTTCCCCTAAGACTTTTAATGTAATGGTCGGATTCTGGAGTTGGTCCATCACCTTTGGGATGATGTGCACCTTGACCACTTCCAGTTTTTGGTGCGGTCTTAGGGGGGCGGCTCGCACCCTGTTTAATTTGACCTTTAGCTCAGATAGATCGGCTGAGTGAGAACCCATCTGGTCGTATCTCTTCCCTAGATATTTGAAGAAATCGACTGGGCCTGCTTGGCTTAGCGGTTGCCCCGAGACATAGAATAGAGGGCGGGAGATCGTGTAAATATGTTTGTTTCCTCTATTCACTTTCACAGATAATGCCTTTGGGGAATGTTAAGGGTCATCCCCCTGGCGCAAAAAAAGCTCGTCGCCATTTTTAGTAACTTATTGGCTCCCCTTTCTGTTTCTGCGAATAATATTATGTCATCCGCGTAAGCCTGAACCGCAATTTTGTTCATAGTATCTATCTTTAAAAGCCGTACGGCGTTTCATTGAGCTTATGCACCAGTTCATCTAGGACAAAGTTAAACAGGTAGGGTGATAGTGGATCGCCCTGCTTAACCCCTCTCTTTATTTGAATTTCGGCAGTTCTTTCACTACCGTTTTCAACGGTAGTATAGGCGTGATCATAACTACTCTCAATGTATGAGTATAGGAGTCCTGTGACACCGACCCGACGCATCGCCCTCGTAACGGAGTTTTGCGACACCGTGTCGAAAGCTTTGCGCAGGTCGAGTGCCAACAGGTGATAAGGCTGCCTTCTTGCCCTGTGGTCTTTAATGATCGCCTGCAAGGAGAGATTATTCAGGGCGACACCATCTACCCTCCTAAACCCTCTCTGATAGTTCGAAATAGGTATCATTGCCAATCTCCAGCCCAAGATACGGTGCCGGAGCCGGACTAACGCCGATGACACGGTAATCGGTCGCCAGTTGCCGACTTCCCGCAAATCCCCAGCCTTCGGAATGAGGACCGTTCGGTTTGCCCTTGTAACGTTAGTAGTTATCCGATATCGGAATAACGTGTTGAGTAAAATTGCCAATCTGGTCGTACCCAGATTGAGCAAATCGCGCGGCCGGACTCTGTCCGGACCGGCTGCATTGCTCTTGCTAGATTTTAGAGCATCTAATATCACGCTCGGTGATAGGGCTGTCAAGGTTTAGCCCGGGCTTAGGATCCGAAATCGGTTCCTCATCGTCGGGTGAGGCCCGCTGGAAAATATCTTTGTATTCCCGCTCCACTGCCACTGTCGAAGGCCGTTCGTTCCCCCTGTCCATCGGAATATCCTCGAGGATGCATCTCACCGTTTCGGCCCTGTTTGTCTGGTACCCTTTCTGTGTAGATCTGAACAGCACTCCACGCCGCTGTTCCCTGTTAACGGGCAGTCGAGCGTTCCCTTTTGGTCGGGGCGGTGCCGACCGATTGGTGGCCCGGTGCGTTCCACAGGGGGTACAAAAGTCAGTAGACAGGACTCGAAACAAGCGATCAGCTCAGCCTGCCTAGGACGAACCTGTGACAGGTGACAAAGACGCACGAGCTCGAGGTAACATTCCTCAAGCCCGGTCGTTTGAGCCATTACCCCTAAGTACTCCAATATTGGATCAGGGTTCCCTACTTGTGTATCAACGCCAACAATGGAACGGTTTCCGCCGACATCAACCACTCCCGGGAGAAGACTGGCTCTACCCAGAGATGGTCGTACGAGCTGCTCCTCCACAATTGTTATATCAGCATCGGGAGTTAGAGCATCTACCACCAGGCTTTGCGGTTCTTGAATTTCATCTAAGAGATCAATTCGTTGCTCTGTGCCCTCTAGCTGGGCGAGGTATTCCTGATATCGTGGTAGTTTTCGACGGTATTTGATCTTATCGACAGTCAGTTCTGGGAAGATGGTCATAAGATGCTGGTTAGGGAACCTCCCAACATAATTAGATTCTTCCTTCGCCATCTGTATGAGCAACTGATCATCGTCCTTTGCTCTAACCTGGTCATTTTTATAGCGCTCTTCCAGTTCGCTGTTATACTGGGGACCATGAGCTCTTCTTTGATGCTGCCTTAAGCCGGGAAAGGTGTCGAATTTGCGATCACAGAGATTGCACGTGTTCTGGTCCGCTGTCGGAGGACCCCTACAGCGGAGTCTTTTAATGTGTGTAACTATACCCTGATCGGTAGCAAAGACCTTCCCACATACACAGTGTGGCATTACGCTAAGACAATAAAGGCTTTAATACAAGTGTCGATGGGTGCCGACTGCTAAAGTTAAATAACAAGCCGGTCTTTAAAGTACCCACAGAGAATCAACCACCGACCTCAACGCACCAGCTAAAAGCAGGTTACAAGATCCCCGGCCGTTAGCCGTCAGGAATCGTCCAAGGACTTTTACCTGACGTTTACCACTCTTTACCACGCCCGTAAGCGCCTTCCGAAGAAGCTTGGAGGTGGCCGTAGGAGGTCGAATCTGTTGCCCTGAAAAGAGCAGATGAAAAGCAGCTTGAAAAGACGTAATCAAACACCTACAAAGGTTCGGATACACAGACTAAGTAAAGCTCGAAACACATGTGCTGCAACCCTCAATACAGACTCGACCAATTAAGAGAGTACCTCCAGGATGTCACAGGAGGGACAAGTCCCCCCGGGTGTACGGGGCTACGACCGTACCGGCGTGAGGGTTTATTGCGAACCAGTCGTATTTCAGACAGGTCCACTCATCCCAAACGCTTTCCTGCTTTCACCAGGCTGTCTACACACCGAGAAGTATATTGCGGTACCGCCTGCTAGGGGGTACTATCCGTATCCCACCTAATTGGGGTTCCCACTCAACTAACTCGGCTTCGGCAGCGGGCAATTACGACTTCGTACCTCTATACCAGCTGTGGTCGACGAAGGTGACCTAGGTGCGCAAAGCCAAGACGCGTGCACGGCAACGACGCCTAGTAGCTGCAGGCCACCAGTGAGCTCCAGAAGGCCACAACCGGAAAGGTTTTAGTTCGCGTCCTCCCGATCACGTGGATAGGATAGGGTGAGACAAGCACTTTCACACAGGTATAACATAGAAAATCGCATGCACAGAACTATTTCAAATCTAGGGCGAAAGATTTATTCGCTCTAAAGAGAGTCCAGGGTTATCAGAATGCGCGTTAGGTTGACACGTATAGTGTGGGTAACGACAGCAGAATCATCATTCTAGCCGCCCATCACCCACCGTGTCGCGCCTGAACGGGCGAGATGTTCCCCCGCCCGCTGGGGATTGAGAGAACCTCTCGATGATTGAGCAGAAACCGGCAGGATCAGGAGATGACACATCACTGACAAAAAAGGCAAAATAGTACATGTAAATGAAACATAGACTGTTCATCCCTCCGTGGAGGGAGATGTTAGAAGCGAACATATAAGACAAAAGCACTAAAACTAGAACTTACAGCTATGCCCGCCGAAGTTCAGTGCGCTGAAGTGTCTATGTATAGCAATGCTTCCGATGATAATTTGCACACGAGCTGACGTATCTCATACGTGCTTAGCCCTAGTCTTCTGGCTATCCCACTATTGCACTCTGGCCAGATTCCCCGTGCTCCCAATATGCAGCCCTCTACATAAATGTTCTTGTGGGTAAATTTACGCCGAAGCGCATCCAACACTCGTGCTTCTGAATAGTAGGAAACTTTGTGAGCGTGTTCAACGCTGAGGGGTCGACGGCCTTCCCACGAAACCGCCACGTCACACACCACAACGTCGTCATTTTTCACCATAACTAGGTCCGGTTTCCTCAGCTGTCCATCTGACAAGCGGATCGGTTCTTCGATCTTGACCTTCCATCCTTTGGACGATGCCAGCTTTTCGACATGTTTGACGACACAATCATGTCTCGCAATGCGTTTCCAGTGAGTTGAAGGGCAGCCCTGGAGTACGTGAGATAGGGACTCAGTCTTCACGCATCCGGCCCGACAACGTCTGGCTTCAGGTGGGTTAGATGGTACCCCCCTCGTCGGTAGAAGGTTCCCCCTAAGTTGGACCGATTTGACAAAATCGGCCCCCGACCAAAATGGTGGGGGATTGGTTATCCACGATCCACTGCTCTTGTTTGCACTACCTTGCTCTAGACCATTACCGGAATAGCCACTTTCTAATCGTTGAGCCCACATACGCTGGATGTGAGTAGAAGAACGACCATCAGGATCTGTCCACCGATCCAATCTTTGACGGAGCTTTTCAACGTACCCGAGGTTGCAGACTGACTGGGCTATTGGATAGTCATACGTGGCTATATTTATAAGTCTGCTCCTCATGATGATTGGCACGTGAGCTCTCATGGACAACACTCCGAGTCCGCCGTCCCTGATAGGGGCGTGGATGTATGCATCCGCGGACGATCTTGGTAGGTGAAGACACTGTCTTACGGTCATTCTTATTGCCCTATCGACATTCCCCAAGGCCTTTAATGTCACGGTCGGATTCTGGAGCCGATCCATCATTCTAGGAATGATGTTCACCTTGATGGTCTCCAGTTTTTGGTGTGGCCTTAGGGGTGCGGCTCGCACCCTAGATAACCATGTCTTAAGCTCAGTTAGATCTTGCGCTAATGCCCACATCTGATCGTACTTCTTCCCTAGATATTTGAAGAAGAGATCTGGGGTGATCTGGCTTAGCGGTTGTCCCTCGACATAAAACAGGGGGCGGGAAATTGTGTATATATGCTTGTTACCCCTGTGTACTTTTACTGATAGAGCGGCGCTTTTGGGGATATTAAGGGACATCCCTCTTTTGGTGAAAAAGTCCACCGCTGTTTTTAATAATTTGTTTGTCCCTCGTTCAGAGTCAGCAAATAGTATGATGTCGTCCGCATAAGCTTGAACCGCTATTTTGTTCATCTGGTCTAACTTTAAGCCGTACGCCACACGGCTTGACCACCATTTCATCCAAGACAAAGTTAAAAAGGTAGGGTGATAGTGGATCACCCTGCTTAACCCCTCTCTTTATCTCTATGCGAGACGTCATAAGTGCTCCTTATGTAGGAGTAGAGAAGCCCGCTGGCACCGATCCGACGCAAAGCCCTCAACACAGAGTTTTGCGACACCGTGTCGAACGCCTTACGCAGATCGAGTGACAGCAGGTGATAGGGCAGTCTCTTCGCCCGATGTTCTCTTATGACGGCTTGGAGGGTGAGGTTATTCAAGGTGACCCCGTCCAAAACCTAAACCCTCTCTGTTGACAAGCAATCGGTATCCTTGCAAGCCTCCAGCCCAAGATACGGTGCATGAGTCGCACCAGCGCCGATGACAAGGTAATCGGACGCCAGTTACCGACCTCACGCAGATCCCCCGCCTTCGGAATGAGGACCGTTCTGTTTGACCTAGTTGTGTCGCAACACAACTGGTATCTAAAGATAGAGTTAATGATAATTGCAAGTCTGGCCGTGCCCACGGTCAGCAAATCACGCGGCCGGATACCATCAGGTCCCGGCGCGTTGCTTTTGTTTGATTTCAAAGCCCCTCTTATCTCTTGCTCGGTAAACGGAGCATCCAAGTGCACACTTGGTTGTGGGTCAGAAATCGGTTCCTCATCTTCCAGCGAGGTCCGTTGGAAGATGCCGATGTATTCCCGTTCCACGGCATACGTGTCCGGCCTTTCGTTTCCCCTGTCCAATGGAGCATCTTCAAGTATGCATTTCACCGTCTCCGCTCTGTCCAACCTATACCCGCTCTGCGTACGTCTAAAAAGCGTAGCACGACGTCTATCCCTGCTCAGGGCGTGATCGCCGGTCCCCGTTGCAATGGGGTTACGCTTACCCGAAGGTGGCCCTGGGCGTGGTATGGTCAACAAACAAAGCTCGAGCGCGGCGAGCAGCTCATCCTGCCGAGGACGAACCTGCGACAGGTGACACAGGCGTACGAGGTCAAGAAGACAATTCTCGAGCCCGGCCGTCTGCGCCAAAACCCCTAAATACTCCAAAATAGGATCAGGGTTCCCTACTTGACTTTCCACGTCACAGCTCATGCTTCGGTTTCCATCACCATCGACCACTCCTGGTAGGAGACTTGCTCTACCCAGAGAAGGTCGTACGAGCCGCTCCTCAACGATTGTTACATTTGCAGCATCCTCGACCTGGGCTGCATCCGCTACAGGGCTTTGCGGTTCTATGAGTTCTTCCAACAGGTCTGCTCTTTGTTCGGTACCCTCAAGCTCTAATAGGTACTCCCTGTAGCGGGGAAGTTTCCGACGATATTTTATTTGGTCGACGGAAAGCTCAGGAAAGATA
The DNA here is from genome assembly GCA_016904865.1 of Pissodes strobi. NCBI lineage: Eukaryota > Metazoa > Arthropoda > Insecta > Coleoptera > Curculionidae > Pissodes > Pissodes strobi. The sequence continues at coordinate 8,331 of MU187817.1, read as the reverse complement.
GTACGCAGGTGCCAGCATACCTGGCTTCCTCTCTGGCCATCCGTATGAGCAGTTCATCATCATCGGATGCCCTAGGCCGGCCTTCTTCATCATCATGATCGGATGCCCTAGGCCGGCCTTCTTGATATTTTGTTTCGAGTTCTAAGTTATACTCACGGCTATGCGCTCTTCTTTGATGCTGCCTCAAGCCGGCAAAGGTATCAAATGTTCTGTCGCAAAGTGTGCATGTTTCTGTGCCCTCTGTTGGTGGGCCTCTACAGCGGAGTCTCCGTATATGTGTGCGAATACCCTCATCGGAAGCAAAGACCTTTCCACACACACAATGTGGCATTGCTCAAAATAACGAAAGGAATTTAATATGACAGTGGGTGCTGTCCGTTAAAGTTACTTAACAAGACAGTCTTTAAAAACCCAGGAAAAATCAACCACCAACTTAAGCGGGTTACAAGACCCCCGGTCGTTAGCCGTCAGGAATCGTCCGAAGACTTTTACCTGACGTTTACCACTCTCTACCACGCCCGTAGGCGCCTTCCGAAGAAGCTTGGAGGTCGAATCTGTAGTTCTGAAAAGAACTGGGAAAAAGCAGCTAGAAAACACAGTCAACACAAAGCACTGATAGGGAAAACGTAACAGTTCACTGTCAACACACGTTTGCTGCACTCTCAGACAGACTCGACCGTGCTATCAGAAGGCGCGTTGGTTTGGCACAAATAGTGCAGGCA